>CAUYON010025184.1:0-32262 GCA_963573935.1 Arctocebus calabarensis | reverse complement strand
TGCAATCTGAGATATTTTATCAACCTGATTGACATACCATTCATGATATTTTCTCGTTTACTATATGAAAACATTTTTGATCCTTATTTAGAAGTTTTCTCCTGACCCTTCGAATATGTACCACACATGTGATCTCACCCTGCTTTATACTATGAAAAGTCACTGAACATTCTGGGGGTTATTTGGGGTTTTTTTTTTTTAAGGCAAAGTCTCACTATGTTGCCCTCAGTAGAGTGCCACAGCTCTCAGGAACCTCAAACACTTGGGCTTAAGCGATTCTCTTGACTTAGCCTCCCAAGTGGCTGGGACTACAGGTACCCGCCACAATGCCCAGCTATTTTTTTGTTGTTGCAGTTGTCATTGTTTTTGTTGTTGTTGTTGTTGTTGTTGTTTTTTTAAGATAGACTCTCACTATGTCACCCTTGGTAGAGTGCTGTGTCATCACAGCTCACAGCAACCTCAAACTCTTGGGCTTAAGCAATGCTCCTGCCTCAGCCTCCCAAGTAGCTGGGACTACAGGTACCCGCCACAATGCCCAGCTATTTTTTGGTTGTAGTTGTCATTGTTGTTTAGTGGGCTCAGTCTGGGTTTGAACTCGCCAGCTTTGGTGTATATGGCTGGCGCCCTGCCCACTTTGCTACAGGCACCCTCCCGAACACTCTGTTTTTAAGTTAATAAAATTTGGTGATGTAACTATTTTGACATGAGAAAAACCACTAGGATCTAAGAGATTTGGATTCTAGTCCTGGCGGTAGGAAAAGTTGGCTGTGTCTTCGAAGGCAACTCCCTTCACCTTTCTGGGCTTCTTTGTTCTACTGTAAAATAAGGACCTCAGACTTAGGTCCCCTCCAGTTCTAGAATACCTTGTCCCTAAACTCAGCTCACATGTCTGATTAAAACCACTGATGAGCCAGGCGCAGTGGCTCTAGCTACTTGGAGGCTGAGGCAAGAGGATCCTTTGAGCTCAGGAGTTTGCCGTGAGCTGTTATGCCAGGCACTCTACCAAGGGTGACAAAGTGAGACTCCATCTCTAAATAAATAAATAAATAAGTCAACAAATAAAACTACTGATGATTTAAAGAGAGAAGATAATTGTGATCACACTTTCCATTTTTTCACCCTCACTAGAAAAATCTTGCCGATCCCTTGCTTTGGCAAGACACGGGTAACTATCATAACACATCCCTTAAGAGATGAGACAAGAAATACTTGTATTGCCATTTGAAATAAAGTCTTCCAGGTAGCAATACCAACCTGCACGTGACATTTAGGAGTATTTTGCAGCCCTGTCTACTAGATGTTAGAAACAAAGCAAAGGAAGGCACCCAAGTGAAAGCTAAGAGCTCAAGTCTGAATATCTGCATTTCTAGATTCTAGCAAATCATGGTATGTAGAGGTTAATATTTGTTTAGAAAACTGCATGGTAAGTTGTGGGTGTAGACTTAGCTACATTAAAGGATCATAATGAATGATGATGGCCAGCAGAAATTTTAGAAATCCCAATATACATTCTGCTTGGCCTTCATTTCCCTCCCTCTGTCTGGCTGTAACTCTTTAGCCTTGAATCCTGTTCATCCACTGTAGCAGTCCTTTGTTTAAACGTTCCAGTTAAAGCAGGCTTACTTATTTTACTAAGCCATGAATTTACACGGCATTGCTGCTGTGTGTTAACCCATGCTGTAGTTCTTTCTTTGTCTTAGCCTTTTTCTTGCCTCCACTCCAGTCTTTGTTTCCTATTTTTTTTTTCAAAACAGAGTCTCTCTCTCTGTCACCCTGGGTAGAGTGCTGTGGCATCATAGCTCATAGCTATGATGAGGCTTAAATGATCCTCTTACCGCAGCCTCCTAAGTGGCTGGCATCTGTAATGCCACGATGCCCAGCTATGTTTTCTATTGTTAGTAGAGAGGGGGTCTCCCTGTTGCTCATGCTGTTCTCAAACTCCTAAGCTCAGGCAGTCCACACACCTAAGCCTCTCAGACTGCTAAGATTACTGGTGTGAGCCACCAGGCCTGGCCAGTCTTTGCTTTCTAAATTCTACCCTTTGGGTGGCACCCATAGCTCAGTCAGTAGGTGCCAGCCACATATACCCAGGCTGGCGGGTTTGAACCCTGCCTGGGCCAGCTAAACAGCAATGACAACTGAAACCAAAAAATAGCCGGGACTTGCGGTGGGAGCCTGTAGTCCCAGCTACTTGGGAGGCTGAAACAAGAGAATTGCATAAGCCCAGGAGTTGGAGGTTGCTGTGAGCTGTGACGCTACAGCACTCTACTGAGGGCAACACAGTGAGACTCTGTCTCAAAAACAAATAAATAAATAAATAATTCTAGCCTTCATTTAAAGTTAAAGGTCTTCTCATCCATGAAGATGTTCTTAATCACATCCCTCTGTCCTATAAAAGAGCACTCCCCTTAAATTCTAATGACACCTGTTAGCTCTTAACGGCCATGTATCTAATATTAATATTAGATCTCAAGAATCTTGCTTAAATACAAACCTTACCTCATCTGCAAAATGGTGTGTTCCCTGCACCTTCCTAACTATTTTTTTTTGGAAAGACCTCCTTACTTGCCTGTACTTGGCCCCTGACTCTATGTTTAAGCAGGGACAGTTTCTTCATCATGATCATCGTCATGTAGCCCTAGGTCTGGCACTTGTCATGAACATTATATGTGCTCAACCAATACTTGTGTACCTGAGGTATGCATGGATTTATTATCTACTGAGTGAGTTCATCTTAAACAGGTCGATTATCTGTTAGCTTACTTAATAGTCTTTGTTGAAATTAAAGGAACACTAGCATGAGCATTTGCTAAGAAGAATTTTTAATTAATTATGATATCTAGTTTAAAAACATTATGGCTGGGCGGTGCCTGTGGCTCATTGAGTAGGGCGCCGGCACCATATACTGAAGGTGGCGGGTTCAAACCTGGTCTTCGCTGAACTGCAAAACAGAAAAATAGCCGGGCGCTGTGGCAGGCGCCCACAACTACTCGGGAGGCTGAGGCAAGAGAATCGCCTAAGCCCAGAAGTTGGAGGTTGCTGTGAGCTGTGTGACACCATGGCACTCTACCGAGGGCGATAAAGTGAGACTCTGTCTCTACCAAAAAAAAAAATTTTTTTTGACTAATACTTCTATTAAGATTCTAGATTTTCAAATTACTGTCAAAAACCCGTAGAATCAGCAGTGCTGGACACGTCTTATGGAAATGCCAACAATCTGTCTTAGAGTCTTCATTGGATTATGTTCCCACTGAAAATAAATAAATAAATAAAAACCCTGCATGGTCACCGTTGCCGAGCAATTAAGGAGCCCTTTAGAGCTCCAATGTGATTCTGTTTGAGCTTATTCCCCAAAACTATGTTGAGTCCACAGGCATGATTTAGCATCAGCTGACTGACAAAAAGATGTAGATTCTGGTAAAGGAAGAGTAGAAATTATTCCAACCTTGCGTTAACCCCATAAGGGTGTCAGGGTATCGTCTGTGTGGTGTGGTAAAACCACTGGCAATCACTGGACTGAATAATGCACAGCACAAAAAGGCTTTCAAATCCTGTCCAGTCAAGAGAAAAGATTGGGATGGTGTTTAATCTCATGTGCAGCATGTACTTTTTCCTTTCCTTTTGGCCTGATCAATCCATCTCTTTCCATACACAGTCGTCCTTTCGTATCGTCTATGGGGATTGGTTCTAGGACCTCCCCTAGGTACCAAAATCTACAGATGCTCAAGGCCCTGGTGTAAAATGCTGTAGTATTTGCACATAAGCTGTCCATGTCCTCAGATATGCTTGGTTTACATCATCTTTAGATTATTTACACACAGTCATACCTACTACAATGTAAATGCCATGTAAATAGTTATATTGTATTGTTTAGGGAATAATGACAAAGGGAAAAGTCTGCCTATGTTCAGTCATTTTCTTTTTCAAATATTTTTCATTTGCAGTTGGTTGCACCACAGATACAGAGAGTCAACTGTATATATATATATATATATATATATATGGAAATATGTACACACACATACATGTTACATATATATACACACACATATATGAAGTTATACCTGAATTTGGAACTCATTTGTAACACCCCTGATGAATTCCATAATTTAATGACTGGCTTTTATTATACAGTGTGATTTAAAAAGAATTGCACGTTGACCACCCAGACCCCTAGTTCCTAACTTTACAACTTCTTCCAGAGAGGACACCTCCTGAACCTCAGGTTTAGACTGTACTTTCCTTCTGAAGCTTAAGAATTGCAGAATTTGTCATCATGCCTGCTCTTTCAATTTTCAATGGCAATATGCTACAGAGAGGTAATGGGTAACTGATACATGACCTAGTGACATGGAGGGTGCATATTGAAAACTTACTACATTATAGAGAGAGCTGGGATAATTTCTTTCCAATGGAGGGTGTCAACTGCAGCCCCTGCTCAAAATCCGCCTACTGGCTATTACAGCAAATAAAGTTTTACTGGAATACAGCTATGCCCATTCATTTATGTATGAGCTATAGCTGCTTTTGAACTACAACAGAGTTGAATATTTGGAACAGATAGCATCTAGTCCCCAAAGCCTAAAACATTTACTATCTGGCCCCTCACAGAATTAATATAGATGCCACATTACAAATTGGTCTTGACTACATATTATTATAAAGCTCAGTTATTGATTAATACATTCCCAAAAGTGTTTAGTTCTTTAGAAATCACCATACTTGAACTGTTCTAATAATAAAGTCATGAGTCCACCATTAAACTCTAAAACCCTTGAGGAATCTCATATAGACCTTAGGAATTCTATAAAGTACAGCCTTAAGTGGATGGAAAGCCTGTGATAAGTATTTCCAGAGAGATTGATTAAATTGAGCATTTATCATATTTATCATAAGAATAATAAATTATATAACATAGAAAGGTGATCTGTCTGTTTTCTTTAAGTGTGTCTGACTTTCAACTTATTTTACTTTTCTTACCTATCTCTTAGGATGTTCAAGTCCTATTATGTTTAAGCAGTAGGTCTACATATTTAGAAAAGGTAGGAAGAATCAAAATAAAAATGTAAAATACAGCTTGAGAAACACCAGCTATAAAAGATATATCTCACCATCTTTTTATCTCAGGGATCAAAAAAAAAAAAAAAAAGAGGGAAGCACTTCAGTTTATTACAACTCATTTTATTTTATTTTATTTTATTTATGTATTTATTTATTTTTTGAGACAGAGCCTCAAGCTGTCACCCTGGGTAGAATGCCGTGGCATCACCACTCACAGCAACCTCCAACTCCTGGGCTCAAGGGAGTCTCCTGCCTCTGCCTCCCAAGGTGCTGGGACCACAGGCGCCTGCCACAATGCCCGGCCACTTTTTGGTTGCAGCCATCATTGTTGTTTGGTGGGGCCAGGCTGGATTCGAACCCACCAGCTCAGGTGTACGTGGCTGGCACCTGAGCCACTTGAGCCACAGGCGCCAAGCCTATTATAACTCATTTCAAAAAGCAGTAAAACTGACTGGGCATGGTGGCTCATGCCTGTAATCCCAGCACTCTGAGAGGCCAAGGCATGTGAATTGCTTGAGCTCACAAATTCGAGACTAGCCTGAGCAAAAGTGAGACCCAGCTCGAGTAAAAATAGAAAAACTGAGGCAAGAGGATCACTTGAGCCCAAGAATTTGAGGTTGCTGTGAGCTGTGACGTCATGGCATTCTACCCAGAGCAACAGCTTGAGACTTTGTTTCTAAAAAAAAGTATCAGACTTTTCAGACTTTTATTAAGACCTACAGTTGTGCTAGGTACGGTATGGATTACAGAAATGAAAAATGTGTGATTCCTGGTCTAGGAAGCTTAAAATCCTGTGGGTAATGTTAATAATATTTTTTTGCAATGTTTTTCAGTTTACTGGCCCTTTCTACACATATCTTATCATTTTATCCTAAAGATGACACTATGAAATAGTTGTTCCACCATACCAGTTTGTCATCATAATCTTATATAGTTGCTTTATTTTTACAAGATGGAAAAACATGTGCTTTGAAACTATCTTGATTGCAAATGTAAAAACTTGTCTTCTGGTTCCTAGTCTGACTTTATCCAGTCTAATTTTAAGCTCATAACTTTTAGTAAGCGTCCTAGAAATATGCCTTTCAGGCTAAGAGTAATCTAGTAACATTCAGCCGTATTTTATATTAGTTGTTAATGGGACAAACTCAAATCAGAACTTATAAAACCCATAATAAATGCGGATATCTCCTTTACGCTCTGAACCGTGGCCAATACACTGTACTGTTTGAGGATGAGTTAGAATCACTGATATAGGACAAAGCGTTGTGCCCTTCAGGGCTCCTTGATCTGTTTATGTTGATATTAATAGATGGTTCTGGGCTTCAGTCACAGACCTGACTAATTCAGGTCATACTGAATCGCTGCACTTTTAAAAAAAACTATGAAATATACTGGAAAATTTTTTAAATACACGACATATAAAAGTTATAAAAAAAGTTTAAAAGTCCACAGAAAATTAAGAAGTTGTCTCAACTCCAGTTGTTTAGAAAGTCAACAATAATAGATAAATTTATTTCTAAATTGCTTCATTTGGATAAATGTCCAAGGAAATGGGAGTAAGTAGAAAATATTGCTAAGTTTTCATATTTTTACTCTTTTGAGATTAGTAGACTAATAATTATATTTGTGGACTAAAGTCAAAAAGACAATGAGTTCTATACTTTTTGTTTTCTTTTTTTGAGACAGAGTCTGACTCTGTCATCCTGGGTAGAGTACTGTGCCATCATAGCTCACAGAAAGCCCAAACTCACAGGCTCAAGCCATCTTCTTGCCTCAGCCTCCTGAGTAGCTCGGACTACATGTGCTCACCGCAACGCCTGGCTGTTATTTTAGTAGAATCGGGGTCTTGCTTTAGCTCAGGCTGGTCTCAATCTCCTGAACACAAGCAATCCATCTTGCCTGGGCCTCCCGGAGGTACTAGCATGTAATACTCATGCCAGTATTACAGGCATGAGCCACCGTGCTAGCTTATCCATTTTTAATTCATATATCACATAATCAAACAGTAATTTATAAATATTATGTAATTTTATGGTATTAGAAGTTTTTTAAGAATATAAGGAACTAGGCTAGGCTCAATGGCTCACATCTATAATCCTAGCACTCTGGGAGGATGAGAGAGAAGGATTACTTGAGATCAGGAGTTAGAGACCAGCCTGATGAACAGTGAAACCTGGCTCGGCGTCTGTGGCTTAACGGGCTAAGGCGCCAGCCACGTTCACCTGAGCTGGCGGGTTTGAATCCAGCCTGGACCCGCCAAACAACAATGGCGGCTGCAACCAAAAAATGGCCGGGCGTTGTGGCGGGCGCCTGTAATCCTAGCTACTTGGGAGGCGGAGGCAGGAGACTCGCTTGAACCCAGGAATTGAAGGTTGCTGTGAGCACAGCACTCTATTTAGGGTGACAGCTTGAGGCTCTGTCTCAAAAAAAAAAAAAGAAAAAAAAGAGCGAAACCCCATCTCTACAAAAAATAGAAAAATTGTCCGGGTGTGGTGGCAGGTGCCTGTAGTCCCAGCTACTTGGGAGGCTAAAGCCGGAGGATCACTTGATCCCAGGATTGTGAGGTATAGTGAGTTATGGTCATGCTGCTGCACTCTATCTTGGGCAACAGAGCGAGACTCTCTCCAAACAAAAAAAAAAAGAAAGAAAAGAACATAATGAACATTTAATAGGCATGTATTGGGCTTCCTACCATCCGAAAAGGTTATGGTTCACATCCTCATAGTGCACTGGCATGAGCTCCATAGTCCACACTTGTTTGTGATTCTGGATTCTGCAGGATGAGGGGTGGGTGAAGCCACTACCAGTGGAATTCTTTGCATGTCTGTCCTGCGGCCCTTTCCAGAAGCCTTGCATTACTGACATTTAGATGGAAAATGTAGAAAATCTGGAAACCCTGCATGTTTGCCAAAGGCAGCTGGAGATTTCCATTTTTGAGATCCTTATTTATCCTCTTTTTTCTGTTTTTTAAACCCAAATAAATATAAAAATGAATTTATTAAACATTCTTTGGCGTGTTGCCAAATCGGATGCTACTATATATAAAGAAACTGTGTAGAGTATGATAACACCATCTGGCCCTGTGAATAAATTTTGGAATGCTTGTGGAAATTTCAAAGAAAAATGTAGGAAATTTTGTGCATTTTTTTAAAAACTTATTTCCATGAGATCCAGGATTCAGGAAGCTCATTATGCAGGTTTTTTGGTAGGCATTTAAATTTTTTTTTTTTAACTACTCAGTCCTTGATGAAAAAATATCATGCCTGGCTGTTAAATTTTAATAACTCATTAAATTATTTGTATGATAGGAGCTTCTAATAGTAATTTAAAATTTTCTATGTAAAAGAAATCTTGAAAGGATTTGTGAACATCATAAAATAGCTGTATCTCAGGGGTATTATGGGTTTGGTACCCAACTACTGCAATAAAACAAATAATGCAATAATAGGAGTCATACAAAATGTTCGGTTTTCCAGCGCATATAAAAATTATATTCACACTATATTGTAATCTATTAAGTGTATAATAGTGTTATATCTAAAAAACACTTTATTGCTAAATAATGCTAATGATTATCTGAGCCTTCAGTGAGCCCGAATCTTTTTGCTGGTGAGAGGTCTCACCTCATTGCTGAGGACCATCAACCGATCAGGATGGTGGTTGCTGAAGGCTGGGACAGCTATGGCAATTCCTTCAAATAAGATAAAAATGAAGTTTGCCATATCAATTGTCTCTTCCCTGATTTCTCTAGAGCATGCAATGCTATTTGGGAATATTTTACCTGCAGTAAAACTTTTTTCAACCTTGGGATCCTCTCAACCCCTGCTGTTTGCTGCTTTACCAACTAAGTTTATATGATAAGCTAAATCCTCCACTGTTATTTTGACAGTGTTCATTCCATCTCCACCAGAAGTAGATTTTGTCTCAAGAAGCCACTTTCTTTACTCCACATCTGTGTGGATGTCAGCATAAGATTGCAGTAGAGATAGTGAAGTGTTAAATAGTAACAGTATGCTCTCAGAAGGAGTTGTACCCTACTCCATAGAAGCAGGTAAATTGACATAACTTCTGCACTCACTTTCATAACCAATTTCGGCTTTCATTATCCTCTTCCAGTTGTTCATAGGTGCAATTGGACTATGTTCTAGGTATATAGTTTGGCCATAGTTAGGAGGAGACTGAAGCATAGGATCTGGGGTCAGGATACCTGGGCTAGAATCCCACCCAGCTCCCTAATCCTTCTCTGTGGCCTTAAACTAAGCAAATCACTGTTCCATTCCTCTTCTCTCACCTGTAAAAAGATGATGATAGGCCGATCATGGGGGCTCATATCTGTACTCTTAACACTCTAGGAAGCCAAAGCAGGAGAATTGATTGAGCTCAGGAGTTCAAGACCAACCTGAGTAAGAGTGGGACTTCATCTCTACTAAAATCAGAAAATTTAGCCAGGCATTGTGGCGGGCATTTGTAGTCTCAGCTAATTAGAAGGCTGAGGCAGAAAGATCACTTAAACCCAGAAGTTTGGTGGTGTTTGCTGTGAAGGTGCCTGATGGAACAGAGGCTTAATCGCTTAAGCCCAAGAGTTTGAGGTTGTTGTGAGCTGTGATGCCAGGGCATTCTACCAAAGGTGACAAAGTGAGACTCAGTCTCAAAACAACAACAACAACAAAAATAAACAAATAGATGGGGCTGGGCACGCTGGCTCATGCCTATAATCCCAGAACTCTGGGAGGCTGAGGTAAGTGAATTGCCTGAGCTCACAGGATCGAGACCAGCTTGAGTAGGAGTGAGACTCCTGCCTCTAAAAATAGCTGAGTGTCATGGCAGGCTCCTGTAGCCCCAGCTACTCCAGAGGCTGAGGCAAGAGAATCGCTTGAGCCTAAGAGTTAGAGATTGCTGTGAGCTTTGACGCCACAGCGCTCTACTGAGGGCAACAAAGTAAAACTGTATCTGAAAAATAAATAAATAAATAAAAAGATAATGATAATAGTACCTACCTCATGGAGTGAATGTGAAGATTAAGTAAATTAATACATTGAAAGCACCAAGAAGAATACCTGATACATGTGTGTTATGGAGGCTTTTGGTTAGTATTATTGGTATTACTATTACCAATAGTAATTCGTATTGTATTCATGTATTAAATAAATTTCTAGGCATTGGCCCCTTTCTTGAAAACAAAAGTACTGTATTTGGGCTTGGCGCTTGTGGCTCAACAGGCTAAGGCGCCAGCCACGTACACCTGAGCTGGCGGGTTCGAATCCAGCCCGGGCCCGCCAAACAACAATGACGGCTGCAACCAAAAAATGGCCGGGCGTTGTGGCAGGCGCCTGTAGTCCCAGTTACTTGGGAGGCAGAGGCAAGACACTCGCTTGAGCCCAGGTATTGGAGGTTGCTATGAGCTGTGATGCCATAGCACTCTATCCAGGGTGACAGCTTGAGGCTCTGTCTCAAAAAAAAAAAAAAGTACTGTATTTGATATAGAAGAAAACTGGGATATTAGAACATGTGTCCTCTCAAGTGATAAGAAAAAAGCCTTTTAAGACAAAAGATAAGAGGAATTAGAGGGTTGTTACCACCAATCTGAGGAAATATGAATAGAAATGCTCAGTCTAATGGAAGGGACAGGGAGGAGAAATATTTTTTAATTGTGGCAAGTCAAAACACTGTTGGATGCTTGTTAAAAGGAAATGGAGGCCATCTGGAGAAAGCAATTCTATTCCCCATTGTGGAATGGAATTAAAAGGACTACTGAATAGCTGGGGTGTGAATTATATAGGCCTTTGGGCATAGAGTGGCAGAAATTAACTGAATGAACAGCAGGGGGCGTAGTGGTGGTTAATGAGAGGTGGAAAGATCTGTGTTTGCGACATAGTTTCTCTCGTTAAAGAAGTATACCAATGGCGTTTTGTTCTGTGCAATCATTTGACTGGGTCATGACCTCAATATTCTACCTCCTTCCATGTTCTTTATTCTATCTGTATGTTTCTTGTATTCATTACTTAAGTATTAACTTTTTCCTTGTAGCCGTTACTGATGGTTAATGAATAGACGAACTTAAGCATGTATTGGAAGTATTTTATTTTGAGATAGAGTCTCACTTTTTGGTCCTGGGTGGACTGCTGTGGCGTCACAACACAGCAACCTCAAACTCTTGGGCTCCAGCAATCCTCTTGCCTCAGCCTCCCATGTAGCTGGGGCTAGAGGCATCCACCACAATGTCTGGCTATTTTTAGAGACAGAGTATTGCTCTTGCTCAGGCTGGTCTCAAACTCCTGAGCTCATCCAACCCACCTGCCTCTGCCTTCTTGAGTGCTAGGATTACAGATGTGAGCTTTGGCTCCAGGCCTAAAAGTATTTCACTATTATTTAAAATGGAGAAATTGATATTAAAAATTTATTAATCAAGACTATGTTTTAAAATAATAATTATTTAATATCTAACTAAAAGGAGCCATGTGATTTTTATGTTTGTTTTGTAAGTAGGAATAAGAGGGAAGAACCAGAAAACAAAGAAAAATTAGCTGAAATATTTTACTTTTTCTTAGCTGAAATATTTTACTTTCCATCTTAATGAGTTAAAAAACATACATACATACATACATACATACGCCTGTCATCCTCATACTCTGGTAAACCAAGGTGGACAGATTACTTGAGTTCAGGAGTTCAAGACCAGTCTGAGTAAGAGTGAGACCTCATCTCTACGAAAAATAGAAAAACTGAGGCATGAGATCACTTGAACCCAAGAGTTTGAGGTTGCTGGGAGTTATAATAATGCCATAGCACTCTACCCAGGGGTACAAACTGAGACTCTGTCTCAAAAAATATACATATATATATAAATATACATATACATAGAAAAAATATATTCTTCCTTTGTTAATGTTAAAAGAAGTCTAGATATGAAAGTGATCCCATACGAATCTGCAGGATTTCAAACGGATAGTAAGAATTACATTGAAGTTTAATGTAGGCAAAAACTTTTAAAGTCTAACCTATACATGGCTTGTGGTAATAGTATTACCACTTTCTGTAATAATGAGTATTATGGATTCTAAAGCTCGGACTTTAGACTTGATTAAAAATATATACATTTAACCTTTAATTGTAATTTAATCTTTAACTTTAATAAATTATTTTAGGCTGAGTGCAGTGGCTAAGCCTGTAATCCTAACACTCTGGGAGGTTGAGGCAGGTAGATTGCTATAGCCTGGGACCAGCCTACGCAAGAGCCTGTCTCTAAAAATAGCCAGGCATTGTGGTGGACGCCTGTAGCCCCAGGTACTTGGGAGGCTGAGACAAGAGGATCACTTGAGTTCAAGAGTTTGAGGTTCCTGTAAGCTTGACAGAATGGCACTCCACCAAAGGCAACAAAGTGAGACTCTGTCTCAAAACAAACATATAAATAAATAAACAAATACATAATTTTAGGAATTTGTGACCCATGCTAGTTTTGATAGATCATAAGTGAAGAAAATTAATTTTTTTTTTTTTTTTTTGCAGTTTTTGGCCGGGACCCGGTTTGAAACCACCGGCTCCAGTATATGGGGCCGGTGCCCTACTCCTTTGAGCCACAGGCACCACCCAGAACATTAAGCCCTTTAAAGGATTCATCATCACAGTGTCTTAGATTCCTTCAAAGAAAAAAAGTTTCTGCAGCAGGACCAAGTACCCATCAGTGTGCTTCTGGCAAATGAATTGAGCCTCTTAAAAATAGGACATTAAAAATATGTCATAAGGTGGATGAAGAACTGCAAAGTAACCTTCCTCTGGTGGGTAATACTCAAGTTTTCTCTTTAATCAATTTCGTATAATGCTTTGGAAGCAGAATAACAAGCAATATGAAATCGTTTTTCAAGATGCTGTGTGTACACACTCTTAGTTCTATTTCTGTATTCCTTGGAACAGACAGCTCATGGGATGCACTTGTAATGCTCCCAGAACAAAGACCAATTTCCCTGAAGGTTATGAGCACTCTTGAATTTTACAAATGCAAAAAAAAAAAAAAAATTTATTTTCCTGTTGTCACATTAGATAATGAAATGTGCTAGATTTACAGAGTCTCCATAATGAGTCTCAAGAAGAATGCCCACTGTGTATATTAATTTTATTCTGAGATGCAGAAAGTGGATCAAGGCAGTTCTTAACAAGCATTGACAAGTAGTAATTAACAGTGAGTGCTGGGGAAGATGGAGGGCAGAAAAGAATTGGGCATCTGCTTCTGAACACAAGTATCATTCATTCGTGAAAAAACAGGTATTCAGTTGATCTGTTTATGATCTTTAGTCTAGGTTTCAGGATCAGAACATCAGTCTATGCGCAACTGAAGTGAACCACCTGTTTTCTTTCGATAGAACTGATGAAAAGGTCAAGTAAGGACAATGTATTAATCTTTCTGGCATCTCATAGCCATTTTGCTTGTTCTGTTTTACTTTAGGGAGAACTGTAGGGCTGAGAGAAGAAACGCTTTACATTTGGACCCTCGTACGTTCTACCCATGATCACAGCTTGCTGTTTACTCGGGCAGTAGTGTAGGAAATTGCAGTTAAACATAGCCTCCTATTTCCACTCCCTTTGTTTTCCCTTGAATGTTTACATGGTGCTGTTTCTTCTTTAATTATACCACCGGCGCTGTGCCATACAACTATTTCCCGCACAACAGATGTAGAAACAGGGTTCGAATTAAAATGTTCAGAGCTACCTGACAAATAGTCAAACATAGACATCCACGTATTGAAGCACAGATAGCTTTCCTTTTTCTCCTTGAAATCTAACCCGAATGAACAGACTGCAGAGATTGGTTGGCTACTCTCTCCATGAACTTCTCCTTGAAGTTCCCCATCTTTAGGGGCATGGTCCTGCCTAAATGTGTTTCTACCACATTCCACATACAGGACAGAGTTCCGCGTGTGTAAGCACTCTACCCCCCTATACCATGTTACGTAACGACCATAAATGCTCTCATGTGCCTGAGAGTAAA
This sequence comes from Arctocebus calabarensis, assembly GCA_963573935.1. Lineage (NCBI taxonomy): Eukaryota > Metazoa > Chordata > Mammalia > Primates > Lorisidae > Arctocebus > Arctocebus calabarensis. Next base: position 18,218 of record CAUYON010025184.1, on the reverse strand, counting down.
CTGTGAGGGGGAAGAACAAAGTGCAAGATGAAGCCTGGATATAATTTCTACCAAAAAGAAAACCTTATGGGTACCCTCAGTATTTACATATAAACAGAAAGACATTTTCTCCCACTTTGCTGAAGCTTGTGACCATGTTATGAGGTCACAGAGGACGATAAAGACAGGAAAGGGTTTGAGTTTATAAACTCTTCTTTTTTTTTTTTTAATAGAGACAGAGTCTCACTTTATCGCCCTCTGTAGAGTGCTGTAGCATCACAGCTCACAGCAACCTCCAACTCCTGGGCTTAGGCGATTCTCTTGCCTCAGCCTCCCGAGTAGCTGGGACTACAGCCGCCCACCACAATGCCAGGCTAGTTTTCTATTTTTGCAGTTTGGTGAGGCCCAGTTTGAACCCGCCACCTTCGGTATATGGGGCCAGCGCCCTACTCAATGAGCCACAGGCGCCGCTAGAGTTTATAAACTCTTGTCTGTTTAGTCCTGAATGCAGAAATTTAGAACTGGTCTTAAAGTTTTTAATAACTTGCTTTAAAAAAATAATTTGCTTTATTAGTTAATAGTTGACATGCCACTTTCTGATTTCAGCTGTAAAGAGCCCAGGATGTTCAATCAGTATATCCAACTGTTGGAATTGTCTCATTCAATGATTAACCTTGATTAGGAGAATAAAAACCGCAAGGGCTGAAACTGAGGCTTTAGAAGAATGCTTTAGGCGGGGCATTGTGGCTCATGCCTGTAATCCTAGTACTCTGGGAAACCGAAGCGGGTGGATTGCTTGAGCTCGCCAAGTTCAAAACCAGCCTGAACAAAAATGAGACCCTGTCTCTATTAAAAAATAGAAAAACTGGCTCATTGCCTGTGGCTCAATGGGCTAAGGCGCCAGCCACGTACACCTCAGCTGGCAGGTTCGAATTCAGCCCGGGCCTGCCAAACAACAATGACAGCTGCAACCAAAAAATGGCCGGGCATTGTGGCGGGCGCCTGTAGTCCCAGCTACTTGGGAGGTGGAGGCAAGAGACTTGCTTGAGCCCAGGAATTAGAGGTTGCTGTGAGCTGTGATGCCACGGCACTCTATCCAAGGTCACAGCTTGAGCCTCAAAAAAAAAATAGAAAAACTGAGGCAAGAGGATCACTTGAGCCAGAGTTGGAGGTTGCTGCGAGCTATGATGCCACGGCACTCTACCCAGGGTGATAGCTTGGGACTTTGTCTCAAAAACAAAACTAAAAATGTGCTTTAAAGTCAGCCAGTGTAGAGTTTTAGTTATCACTTCACAGATGAAGGAAAGGAGAGCTGCAGAGTTCTGGCAGTCAGCCTCCTGAGTTCTACCAATAATTTTAATAGTAGAACTTAATTCATTTATTCACTTATTTGCTCACTCATTCATTTATTCTACTTTGGTAGGAAGATGGAGTGTGGGGATAAGAATTAGCTTTGAAAAAAAAAAAGCCTTGGGCCAGGTGAGGTGGCTTACAATTCTAATACCAGCACTCTTGGAGGCCAAGGCTGGTGGATTGCCTGAGCTCACCGGTTCTAGACCAGCCTGAGCCAGAGCAAGACCCCATCTCTAAAAGCAGCCGGGCGTTGTGGCGGGCGCCTGTAGTCCCAGCTACTTGGGAGGCTGAGGCAAGGGAATCGCTTGAGCCCAAGAGTTGGAGGTTCTTGTGAGCCGTGATCCACAGCCTTCTACAAAAAAAAAAAAAAAGAAAGAAAGAGAAAAAGAAAGAAAAGAAACACTTGAGTCCACAAGTTGAAGGTTGCTGTGAGCTGTTTACATATCTGTGATGAATACCCTTTGTTACAAAATGAGTTTCAGATAGTATGTAGATGGGTGGTGATCCTGATAATCACTTTTCTTAAAGTTGCATTCTAGCCTCCTTTTTTAATATGTATTTTTGAAATCCAAGAAGCTATCAGCACCAATGATATTATGGCTGAATTGAAACTTAGGTAAAAGGAAAGATGGCTGGTGCAAAATAAAACTACACCCATTAGAAGAGCCGTGATAAAGAAATATAGAAAACTGGCTGGGCGCGGAGGCACTCTGGGAGGCCGAGGCAGGTGGATTGCTTGATCTCACAGATTTGAAACCAGCCTGAGCAAGAGCAATACCTCATCTCTACTAAAAATAGAAAAACTGAGGCAGGAGAATCGCTTGAGCCCAAGAGTTAGAGGTTGCTGTGAGCTATGAGGCCACAGCACTCTACCCAGGGCAAAAGAGTGAGACACTGTTTCAAAAAAAGAAAAAGAAATATAGAAAACAACAAATGTTTGTGAGGATTTAGAGCAATAGGGTCTCTTTTCTATTGTTGGTGAGAATGTAAAAGGGTATAGCCATAATGGGAAACTGTGTGGAGATTCCTCCAAAAAATTAAAAACGGAATCATCATGTAATCCATCCAAAGGAATTGCAAACAATTCCAGGATGGAGAAGAGATGTTCGCTCACCATATTCATCGCCACACTCTTCACACTAGCCAAGAGCTGAAAGCAACCTCAGTGTTCATCTACAGACGAATGAATAACGATTACGTTCGTTATGTACAAACAGCCTTAAAAAGGAATGAAATCCTGTCACGTGTCTCGACATAGATGAACAGCAAGAACATTATGTTAAGTGATATAAACCAGTTACACAAATACTGTATGATTCCACCTATGAGAGATACCTAAAGTAGTCAACTTTATAGAAATAGCAAGTAGAATGGTTGTTTCCAGAGACAAGGGGTAGGAAATATTTGACTTACTTTTTTGCTTGGTTCTTCAATGCTTGTTACCTTTTAAGAATATCCCCATTCCAGACCAGAAAGAAGAAAAAAGGTAAGAAAAGAGGAAGAGAACAGGGAGGAAGGGGGAAAGGTGAAGACAAGAGAGAGAGAGAGACCCCCAATCCATGAATTACTTCTACAATACTCGGTTACAAGTTTTCCCATGACCCTTGACCTCTCCTATGATCCACTGGGGGAAACCTGCGGCGGGTTGCAGTGCGTATCCCAAAAGATACAATCAGATACTGACACTCAGCGCCTCTGAATGTGTCCTTATTTAAAAACAGAGTCACTGTTGATGCCATCGGGTTAAAACAAGATCATGCTGAAGGAGGTGGGCCTTCATCCAATGACCGTCTTCTCCTAAGATGAGGGAAATCTGGGCACACGCAGGACGCGTGCAGAGAATGCCACGTAGGACGGAGTCAGAAACGGAAGTGGGATGGCTCGGCGCCTGTGGCTCAACGGGCTAAGGAGCCAGCCACGTACACCTGAGCTGGCGGGTTCGAATCCAGCCCAGGCCTGCCAAGCAACAATGACGGGTGCAACCAAAAAATGGTCAGGCGTTGTGGCGGGCGCCGGTAGTCCTAGCCACTTCGAAGGCAGAGGCAGGAAACTCGCTTGAGGACAGGAATTGGAGGTTGCTGTGAATTGTGATGCCACAGCACTCTACCCAGGGCGACAGCTTGAGGCTCTGTCTCAAAAAGAAAAAGAAGAGAAACGGAAGTGGTGCATCACAAGCCAAAGGCTGCCAATCAGTGCTGGAAGCGGCAGAAGCTGGAGGAGAGGCCGGGCGGGATCTCGCTGTAGGGCCTTTAGAGAGACCGTGGTCAAGTGACAACTTGATTTTAGACCTCTGGCCTCCAGAACAGCAAGAGAACAAATTTCTGTTATTTTAAGCCATGCAGTTTGTGAAAACTTGTTACAACCGTCTTCGGAAACCGATACATCACTCAAATCTGCAAGATCTCCGTGTGGAATCCCCAGCACCTGCTCGGGTGAAGTGAAGGAAGGAATGTGGCATCCACTAACCCTTGTAGCGAAAAGGAGGACACCCCCCCCCCCAGAGCACCAACAGGCAACTGGCAAGAGTGAGCGGTGCTAAAGGCAGCCCGAGCTGAGATCCGAGGTACCTCGCGCATAGGTCCAGTCGGTATCTGCTCTCTGGAGGAAAAAAGTAGACTCCATAATGTCCAGGACGCAACGCAAAATTACTCTGTATACATACTAGCAAAACCTAACAAGAAACAGCCAAAGCTTAGGACAGAAAACCTATCCAACATTTCTGGGAGACACGATTCAATTGTAAATCTTCACGTTCTCAGATAGGAATATTCAACACTGTAAAGAATTTTCCCTTCGTTAACGTATAAATTTAATGCAATCCCAATACAAATTCTATTATGTTGTCTTCTAGAGCTAGACACGTGGCTTATACAATCCATGTGGGAGAATTAAACAAGTAGGAAAACAAAGAGCAAAGGGAAGAGATGACATTGCCAAGTGTTAAAATACACTCCAAAGCGGTGATTCTCACCTGGGGGTCATTTTCTGGGGGGGGGGGGGAGGGTCATTTAGCAGTGTGCAGAGACATTTTTGATTGTCAGAGCCTGGGATGAGAGTAGGGGTAGAAACAGAGCACAGAGGCTAAACCTCTTCTGTTGCACAGAACAGCACCCCACACACACACAACAAAGGATTATCTGGTCCAAAATCCAACAGTGCTGAGGATGGCAATCTACATTCTAGGCTCTACAGTTTCTCTTGGTCTCGGCACATGAGTAGACCGGCCAGTGGAACACAATAGAAAACCCAGGATTAGATCCAGTTGCAAGTTTAATTTAGCATACAAAAACCACACATCGCAAATTAGTGGAGTAAAGATTGACTTTTAAAAATAGACTGTGGTGCGATGTTGACAGTCATATTTTTAAAAGTTAAAAAGTTGGACCCCTTCCTTAGACCACACTTCAGGATACATTAAAAATAGATCAGATATTTAAATGCAAAAAAAGGAAACATAAAATACGTACAGAAACTTTTAGCCAACCAATGTGGACAACTTTATACATTCCTATGAATAATAACCATCTCCAGAATAAAAGAACATTCCTCTCCCCACAGAAGCCTTTCCACCGTGGTATTTTTCTGGTTACCCTCTCTTCCCTGTCTTCATAGGTATTCACTATCCTGATGTTCTGACTTTTATGGAAATACATACCTTGTGATTTTTTTATACATATGTATCTCTTAAGAGTTTAAAGAGAACTGTTGAATTTTACTCTTTATTATAGTTTATGTAAGTGAAAGCACAACAAATCCCTTTTTATATATCATACTTTTGTATATTTCATTAGAGAATATGTTTGTGGGGTCAGCGGTTAAGGTGCTGGCCATATGTACCAGGGCTGTTGGGTTCGAGCCCAACCCAGGCCTGCTAAATAACAATACAACAATAACAACTACAACAAAAAATAGCCGGGCATTGTGGCGAGTACCTGTAGTCCTAGCTACTTGGGAGGCTGAAGCAAGAGAATTGCTTAAGCCCGAGAATTTGAGGTTGCTGTGAACTGTGACAACATAATATTCTACTGCGGGTGACATAGTGAAACTCTGTCTTAAAAAAAAAAAAAAAGAATATGTTTGTGTAATATGTCAATGTTGGCCTGCCTGACTGTAGTTTGTTCTAGTTGTTTTATGATATTCCTATGGTGGATCTACCCCATTTTCTTTATCCATTCTGTTGTAGACAGGTAGTTGGGTTGTTTCCACATTTTACTTTTGTGAATAATACTATGCTATGAACATTCTTGTATACAGATACAAATCGATTAATTGTTCCAGAGTACATAAGAGCATCTTGTGTGTATGTGTGTACATAATAGAAAAGAAAGTTCATTCAACATTTGGGTTTTTTTGTTGTTTATTTTGTTTCGAGACAGAGTCTCACTCTCTTGCCCTGGATATAGTGCCCTGGCATCATAGTTCACAGCAACCTTAAACTCTTGGGCTCAAGCGATCTTCCTGCTTCAGCCTCCCAAATAGCTGAAAATATAGGTGCCCACCACAGTGCCTGGCTCGTTTTCTATGTTCAGTAGAGACTCTTGCTCTTGTTCAGGCTAGTCTCGAACTCCGGAGCTCAAGCAATCAACCCACCCAGCCTCCTAGAGTGCTGGCATTACAGGCGTGAGCCACGGTACCCAGCCTGTACATGGTCTTTTGAAGTAATTTAGATAAAGAAGAAATGTAAAAATATGAATATTTAAATACTCATGTCATCAACATTAAACATTGTTCTAGACACCTAATGCATATGAAATTTTTTATTTTTGCATTTTTTGGCAAGGGCTGGGTTAAACCCGTCACCTCCGGCATACGGGGCCGGTGCCCTACTCCTTTGAGCCACAGGCACCACCCTGAAACTTTTGTCTGTGTCTTTATGGATGAAAGATTGATGACGGATGGGTAGATAGAGGGAAAGATAAAAAATTATTTTGTAAAAGTGGTAACTGTAAATGCTAGTGTAACTAAAATGTTAAATTTTCTTGAATTTAGTATAAGAAAAATAAAAGGAAGTGAAATTGAGGGAATTGTTAAACTTCATATGTCTCCTTACCACAGAAGAACTCATTTCCTAAAATATGTCTGTAAGGTTAAGCTTTTTAAAAAAGGCACAGCAGCCTGAGCAGCATAGTGAAATCCTATCTTTGTGAAAACAAATCAGCCAGGTGTAGTGGCATGCACCTGTAGTCCCAGCTACTTGGGAACCCAGGATAGGAGGGTCACTTCTATCTTCCCTGTTTTGAGTTATGCCATTTTTACATTCTGTTACATTCACTTTTACATAAGAGAAAAGAAATTGAAACTGTAATTCTCATGGCTGTTTTGCTCTGTGTTCACATAAATTTCAAGCTAACACAGTACATTCATTTCATGAATTTTGTTGTCAAGCATTCAGAAACGCTCATGGGTGGGAGGCAGGGGCTGATTCCCTAATTTTATAAACAGAATGACATAGTCACTATAGTAGAATATTCCTGGCAGCACATTCTTTCCATAAGAACTTTGCAGGTTAAGAACAGTCAAACTATGGCTCAGCGCCTGTAGCATAGTGGTTATAGCACTGGCCACATACATCAAGGGTGGCGGGTTAGAGCCCGGTTTGGGCCAGCTAAACAACAATGACAACTGCAACAAAAAATAGTTGGTCGGCTCGGCGCCTGTGGCTCAAGGGGCTAAGGCGCCAGCCACGTACACCTGAGCTCGCGGGTTCGAGTCCAGCCCGGGCCCACCAAACAACAATGACGGCTGCAACCAAAAAACGGCCGGGCGTTGTGGTGGCGCCTGTAGTCCCAGCTACTTGGGAGGCGAGGCAAGAGACTTGCTTGAGCCCAGGAATTGGAGGTTGCTGTGAGCTGTGATGCTACAGCACTCTCTCCAAGGTGACAGCTTGAGGCTCTGTCTCAAAAAAAAAAAAAATAGTTGGGCATTGTGGTAAGTAGCTATAGTCCCAGCTACTTGGGAGACTGAGGCAAGAGAATTGCCTAAGCCCAAGAGTCTGAGGTTGCTGTGACCTGTGACACCACAGCACTCTACCAAGGGCAATGCAATGAGACTCTGTCTCAAAATAATAATAATAATAATAATATTCAAACTTTAATTTGCATAGAAATTTGTTGGGGACTTGCTAAAAATGTGGATTCAGTAGATCTGGCATGGGGGCCTGAGATTCTATATTACCTTTTTCCTTAGCGACAGGGTCTAGCTCTGTCGGCCAGGCTAGAGTACAGAGGCACGATCATATCTCACTACAGCCTAGACTCAAGGGTTCCTCTCACCTCAGTCTCCCAAGTAGCTGGGACTATTGGTGTGTATCACTGGGAGATTCCACGTTGCTAACAAGCCCGCGGGAAATGCCCATGCTATGGATCTGAGGACGCTACTTTGAGTAGCATGTTTGTAAGCTTTGATTAACCATCTTTGGATATCGAATGCTACTGTAGAAAAGTATAACACCAGCTTTATTTCACCCCTCTTCGAACTGATACACTTTTTCTGCCTGGATGCCTGAAGATTTTTTTTTTTTTTTGTAGAGACAGAGTCTCTCTTTGTCGCCCTTGGTAGAGTGCGGTGGCGTCACAGCTCACAGCAACCTCCAACTCTTGGGCTTAGGCGATTCTCTTGCCTCAGCCTCCTGAGTAGCTGGGAATACAAACGCCCTCCACAATGCCCGGCTATTTTTATTTATTTATTTATTTATTTTTTTGAGACAGTGTCTCACTTTCTTGCCCCAGTAGAGTGCCATGGTGTCATAGCTCACAGCAACCTTAGACTCCTGGTCTCTAGTAATTCTCTTGCCTCAGCCTCCAAAGTAGCTGGGTCTATAGGCACCTGCCACAATGCCCAGGTATTTTTATAGCAGCGTCTCCCTCTTGCACAGGCTTGAATCAAAGTCCTGACCTCAAGCAGTCCACCTGCCTCAGCCTCCCAGAGTGCGAGGATTACAGGGATGAGCCACTGCACCCAGCTGAAGAATTCTTCTGTCATTGAAATTCAGTTATGATATTGGGTTTGAGCATTCTCAGACTTTCCGGGGAAAAACAGTGTGGTCTTTTAAATTTGGATATGAGGTTTCTTTCTATATTTATAAGAATTCTATTTTTAAGTACATCTTCTGTACTTTCTGATGAGACCTTTCAGGTAGAGAAATTTTTATTTATTTATTCATTTGTGTTTAAGAGACAGAGGGTCTCACTGTGTTTTCCAGTCTGAGGTTCAACTCTTGCACCCTAGTGATCCTTCAGCACTGGCTTCCTGATTAAGTGGGACTACAGGTGCCTACGGCTCCATGCCTGGCAAGAAATTGTTGTCATTGGATTATCTCCGTCTGTGTTCTGGCTATCTGCGCTTCATTTATTTCATTTATTTCTTTATATTTTGTGTTCCTTTTTCTTTCTTTTTTCCTGTTGAGACAGGGTTTTTCTCTTTTGCCCCGGCTATGGTACAGGGCCATCATCATCATCGCAGCTCACAGCAACGTCAAACTCCTGGGTCACGTGATCCTCCTGTCTCAACCTCCCTATTGCCCAGGCTGTTCTCAAACTCCTGGCCTCAAGGAATCCTCTTGCCTCCCAAAGTGCTAGGATTAAAAGCATGAGCCTCCACGCCCAGCCTATTCTCTTTACATCCTTTATAGGTATTCACTCTGATTATCCAAAGTCTTTCCTTTATGTCAATAATTCAATCCTCCAAATTATCTAGTTTGTTCATTACTATGTATTATGTAATTGTGTATTTTGAACCTAATGATGTTTTGGCTTAGGTGAGTATTATCCTTTTCTATTCCGTTCTTGATCCAATTCCTCTAAGGTAGCACTTTGCCTCCCTGCTACATTGTCTCTTCTCCCCACTGGATACTTACATGTCACCAAGCTAATCCTTTTGCTAAGACTTGAGTGGCTGGGTCTGGACCTTGTGTCTGCTCTGCTATAATATGCATGGCTTCCTGACTCTTTTTCTTTTCTTTTTTTGTTTTTTTTGAGAGAAAGTCTCACTATGTCACTCTTGGTAGCATGCCGTGGCATCACAGCTCACAGCAACTTTGAACTCTTGGGCTCAACCGATTCTCTTGCCTCAGCCTCCCAAGCAGCTGGGACTACAGGTGCCCACCACAACATCTGGCTATTTTTTGTTGTAGTTGTCATTGCTGTTTAGCTGGCCTGAGCTGGGTTCGAACCCACTGCCCTCATAACCACTGTGCTACAGGTGCTGAGCTGCTGACTCTTTTTCCAGAGTATGTGATTGATATCTGTGTATCCATCATCTGTGGCATTTTCCTCCATTTTTGTGACCATGGAACCTTTGGGAGGTGGGACCTCCTTGTTCATTTCTGTCTCACCTTCTCCCCTCTAACAATACTTTTACTAGTACTCAGTGCTAGAAAAAAGTGAATGAACAAACTCAGTTTGGTAGTCAACAGATTTGAAAGAGGATTTTTTCCAGCGTGGCTTTGGCAGTAGGGGTGGAGTGGGGGAGTCTTAGGAACGGGGTTACAGCCTCGTACACCTCTGCTTCCCTCTATAGACTCTCCCAATTTCTTCCTTTGTTAACTTTTTCACTGTTAGATCACCACTTGCTGATACTTTTTTCTTCTGAGTGATACTTTTAAAATGTAAAGCAGGTGATATCACTTTACCACGGTGTAAAATTCTCCCCTATCTCTTGTGGAGTCAAAGACCTTCTCGGAGCTTGCAGAGTTGGTGAGGATCTGCCTCTAACCTCCACAACCTTGTGCCTTTTCTGCCCTTGCTCAGGGCAGCTGGCCTCTTCTTATTGCTGAGCACAGGTATTTACCGGGCCCAGGGTCTTTGACCTGGAACGTTCTCCCCTCTCCCCCACACCCTGCAGCCTCTGGGCTGCTTCTCCTTGAAGTCTTTGCTTCAACTTTGCCTCAAAGTGATCTCTGACTGAGCTATTTACGACTGCAGCCCTCAACCCTTTCTCTGCTTGTTTTCCGTGGCGCCCATCCCTTTCTAAAGCCCCACATCATTTACGGCCTTATTTCATCTCCCATCTGCCTCTCCTGCTCTGCGCCCCGCTGTCTCCCAAGTTAAGGTCTGTGAGCACAGAGAATTTTCAGGCTAAAAGAGTGATTTATCACATAGTCAGTATTTAGTAAATGTTGATTGGATTCACTTGTGAGCCAAAATAAATTTTTAAGGCTCCCCCTAAGTGGCTGACTGACTGGACTCCCTCTTGGCCACGAAGGATCCCTAAACCTGAGTTGCCACCCTTGGGAGATAAGATCGGACCTGCCGGTCACTCCCCTCCCCTTCTTAGGGACAGTCGCTCTGACTCACTAACAGGCCTGAGGCTACCCAGATGTGCTGGTCCTCAATATACAGAACAAACCACTGAGGCAGTCAGGTACTTTGTCTATAATTAACAGACCCTTTACCTTTTTTTTAGAAACAGAGTCTCACTTTGTCACCCACAGTAGAGTGCTGTTGCCTCACAGCTCACAGCAACCTCCAGCTCTTGGACTTAGGCAATTCTCTTGCTTCAGACTCCTGAGTAGTTGGGACTACAGGCGCCCACCACAACGCCTGAATATTTTTTGGTTGCAGTTTGACCGGAGCCAGGCTTGAACCCGCCACCCTAGGTATATGGGGCTGGCGCCCTACTCACTGAGCCACAGGCGCCGCCCCAGAGTCTTTATCTTAAGTATTCCTTTTCACCGATTCCTGGTCCTTTAGACAAAGCCTAACTCAGTCAATCGTCAGCTGAAGAATCTTTTAACATACCTATAACATGTAGGTTCCTCACCACCACTTCCAGAGGTCCCAGATTTGGGGGCCAAACCAATGTTTGTTTTCCATGGTTTGATTTCTTTCTTTCTTTTTCTTTTTTTTGAGACAGAGTCTCACTGTGTCACCATTGGTAAAGTGCTGTGTGGCAACACAGCTCACAGCAACCCCCAACTCCTGGGCCCAAGGAGTCTCTTGCCTCAGCCTCCCAAGTAGCTGGGACTACAGGCGCCCACCACAACACCCACCCAGTTTTTGGTTATAGTTGTCATTGTTGTTTGGGGGGCCTGGGCTGGATTCGAATCCGCTAGCTCAGGTGTATGTGGCTGGCACCTTAGCCACCTGAGCTACAGGCACTGAGCCGCCATGGTTTGATTTCTGACCTCACCTTTCTCCCTAAAATATAGAAAACCAAACTGAAACCCCAAGATAGCAAGTCCTCTTGCTCAAGTTTTCTTGGGTGTGGCTCTGGGTCATGGTCCTCAGGTTTGGCTCAGAATAAACCTCCTTAAATTATTTTGCAGAGTGTGGTTTCTTTTCCACCAACAATTTATTTGTTTGCTCGTTTGCTTTGCTCATCAAGATATTAAAGGAGGAAAGTCCTGAAGGACATTACTCTTGCCCCCTTCTCCCTTCTCACTGAATCTCAACAGCCCATTGGATGGATGTCAATGAAGTCCAGTCTTAATCCTAGAGAGTTTGTTCCAGTGTGTTGTAAACTTATAATCAGGAGTCCTTATTTATTATCCAAACTATACCTTTAATCCTAGCTAGCCCAGATTTCTTTGCTAAATGGAGTAATACAGAAATACACACATAAAGAAAATACCCTTCACTTCCCATTGCAAGCTCTATTTTGGTGGTAAGATAGATTGGAAGGTTAATAAAAAGGAAACAAAAGGGCAGCTGGAATTTCATTTTGACTCTCTTCCTGTGAAGGGACTTCCTGTGACTTCCTCCCTTCTATTTTCCCTTTGTTCTTATATTTCTCCCCACACTGCCATATAATTAGTGTGTCTCCAGCAAGTGGGTGATTCCTCTAAGTGACTGAACTGTGACCCGTAAGAAAGTGATTTCCTTCAAACTCCACTCTTGTTTTTCTTGAGTCTCTGTATCCTTAGGCACTTCAGGTAGTTACTAAATCTCTGCTAGACCTTTTAGGGATTCCAGAAGTGTTTAATAACTAAGATATTCATATTGAACATTTATATGACAATTCATGGAGTTTAATGATACATAAATCAAGTCCTATTGTAATTTTACTGAGAGAGGATACCCAGGGTATGTTCTGGAAGGACAAATTTCTCCCAGAAACTCAAGGACACTCCTACAAAGTCCCCCCCACCCCCCATGGAGACTCAGCTCTTAAAAATCTGTAAAAGCTTAGCTTGCTGGAAACTTGAAACTAATGCTTGCTTCTGCTTCTGTAAATCCCACCAATACTTTAAGACCTCCAATACGGAGACAGTCTGATTGTCCCTTTGTCTGCCTACCTGGGAGCTTGTGAATCCTATAAAAAGACAGGGACCGAGCTCAATGGGGAGCTCAGCCATCTCGGCACTAGTCCACCTAAGCTCCTCCAGCTGAAATAAAGCCCCTTCCTCTTACAGAGGTGTTTGGGTGATTCTCTCTCTTCATCAGACCTCGTTTTCCTGTCACAGGACTTCTTCTTCTTGTTGTTTTGTTTTGTTTTAATAGAGTCCCTCTCTGTCGCCCTAAGCAGAGTGCCTTGGCATCATCAGACCTCAACAACCTCAAACACTTGGGTTCAAGTGATTCTTTAGCCTCCGCCTCCCAAGCAGCTGGGACTATATGCGTGGGCCACCACGCCTGGCTAGTTTTTCTATATTTAGAAGAGATGGGATCTCGCTCTTGCTCAGGCTAATCTTCAACTCCTGAGCTCAAGCAATCCACTTGCCTCAGCCTCCCAGAGAGCTAGGATTACAGGCGTGAGCCACCACATCCTGCCTGTAATCTTACTCCAAATCACTTCAGCTGTATCTTTTATGTTATTATGAATTCTTACCAGTGAGCTGTGAAGAAGATACTTATGAACTTGGTCATTAGAATAAATAGTAGTAAGAACCATCGCCATTATGTCTCAGGCACTGTGCCCAGTGTTTAACGTGCAACATCTTATTTCATCCTCATAGTAATCTAGTGATGATTTTTTTTGAGACAGCGTCTCACTCTGTTGCCCTGTGTAGCGTGCCATGCATCATCATAGCTCACAGCAACCTCAAACTCTAAAGGATAATTTTTAAAAGATTAAAGTCATGACTCTAATATAAGTATGAAGTGAACATTGACAAATATAAAGAAGAAAAATAAAATGTCTAATATTTGATTTAATTTATTAATTAATAAGGAAACCAAAAACATGTTAGAACTGAGTCACAGGGAAATTCAAAGCACTACATGTTTATAGGCAATTAAGAATGCTGAAATTGGCTCGGTGCCTGAAGCTCAAGTGGCTAAGGTGCCAGCCACATACACTGGAGTTGGTGGGTTCGAATCCAGCCTGGTCCTGCCAAACAACAATGCCGACTACAACCAAAAAATAGCTGGTCATTGTGGTGGGCTCCTGTATCCCAGCTACTTGGGAGTTCGTGGTAAGAGAATTGCTTAAGTCTAAGAATTAGAGGTTGCTGTGAGCTGCAATGTCACAGCACTTGACCCTGGATGACAGGTGAGACTCTATCTCAAAAAAAAAAAAAAAGCTGAAATTAATTTGCAAATAAATATAAAATAAGTTAATAGTCCACAAGCAATGATTAATTGCATCTCAATGACCACAATTTGCATCTCTAAATACAAGAATCATTTGTATTGCTATCAGTATTTTGTATCTTATAAAGTTATAAAAGAGCTCAAAGACAGCAAATGATGGAGATAACTGAAAAGATGGTTTTAGACAGGACACCTCATACTCTCCATTTCAGAGTGTTTCACTGTTATTCTAACTTTATACAGAACTCAATACGTGGAAATAAATGATTAAGTATATATACCAGATCTTTAATTTTTGGAAAACAAAAGATGAAAGTAAATAATCTCAGTATATTACAGCATCAACAAAATAGTACAGATGAGTCTTCACATTTGATAGATGGAAGAATCTGAGGTTAAACTTACTTGCCTAAAATCATAAAGCTGAAGGTTGGGCGAGGTGGCTCACGCCTGTAATCCTAGCACTCTGGGAGGCCGAGGCGGGTGGATTGCTTGAGCTCTGGAGTTCAAGAACAGCCTGAGCAAGAGGGAGACCCTGTCTCTAAAAAATGGCCGGTGTTATGTGGTGGGTGCTTATAGTCCCAGGTACTTGGGAGGCTGAGACAAGAGAATCATTTGAGCCCAAGAGTTTGAGGTTGCTGTGAGCTATGAAGCCATAACACTCTACTGAGAACAACAAAATAAGACTCTGTCTCAAATAAATAAATAAATAAATAAAATAAAATCATACACCTGACTGCTGGCAGGGTCAACAGGAAAACAGAGAAACTTAGGCTTTCTCCTAGAGCATGATTAAAATAAACAGAAACAAAAATTAAAAACCTTATGTGTTAAAATTATGACTAAGTATCATATACAGTGAATTGCTATCTAAGATAAAAATAAACAGAAGCAAATACAGGTTAGGAAAATTCCCTGATAAGACCAGAGAGTGTGTTAGTAGCAGAAAACCTATTTTTCCCCAGCAGGGCAAATGTGACAAACTCACATTACTTATCTAATTATGCAATTATAATTATTTAAAAATTATATATATATATATATATATATATTCTCTGATTGTTGGGTTTTACTGAGTTTATTGTTTCTTTGCTTCAGTATAGTGTACAGGCTAAGAGACTTTCTCTGAGAAGACATGCTTAGCAACTAACATTCACTTTTTAATTAAGTCAAAGTATTCCCTTGCCTTGCAGATACTTTAACAAAGAGATTACTTCAATTACCCATGTGAACACTGATTTAGTAAATTAAGGATGTGCCTGGCATTCAGTCCAACAGATTGCTAACCCAAGTCTTACAATATTTCAATTAAAAATTGAGTCATGTTCAGATTTGATTTATGTATAAACCTTTTTTATTACAGTTAAGAATCATTTTTCTCAGCTACTTTGGCTGCTCAAACACAAACACAGGTAATGGATCAGCTTCATTTTACTTTTAGATGATTTAACAATGTAAGAATCCTGGAGATTTGACTCACTCATCTGCTTATTCTGATTGGTGTTACCAATAGAACAACAAATAGAACAACAAACTGCAACTTTCTGTTTTGGAAAATATGCAGATGCCATTACCAATAAAACTACAAATAGATACTGCAACTTTCTGTTTTGGAAAATATGCAGATGCCATTACCAATAGAACAACAAATAGATACTGTAACTTTCTGTTACAGTATCTGTTACTTTCTGTTTTGGAAAATATGCAGAAGCTCCTGGAATGGACTGGGTCATACTGCTCTGCTCTTTGGACTTAACACTGTCTGTGTCTTTTGTTCTGCTACAAAACCATTCACTTTAAGTCTGGGAAATCACTTCTTCTTTGATTAAACTAGCAGTTGTCCGCAGTAGTTTTGGAGAAAGATTATTATTATGACCTAAAGGCTGGTGCACATCTGGTGAACAGGGAAAAAACATGTTGCAACCACCCTTTGGAGTAGAGATTGCCTGTCTTTGTGCTAATGCACACTTGGCTTGAAAAATCACTTCTGCTGGCAAGACATAGGGCTTTTCTAACGTGAAGAAATGTCTTTCCAGGAACATTGTGCATTTGTGATTTTGATTGGCTTCTGTAACACCAAACTGAATTTTGGTCACCAAAGTTTGGATTTTAAATTGAAAACTTTGGGTTGGTAAGAAAACTATCATAAAAATGGCAAAGTGAGCTTTGACAATATACTAGATCTCCCAAAAGTCGCTTCTAAAGTTACAATCATAGGGAAAGTGGGAAATTTTAGCTAAATGTACCTTTCTTTACAAAATACTCATTACAAAAATTTACAAAGTGGTGGCCAACATGTAGAGAATATTTTGTAAAGAAAGGTACCTGGAGCTACAAATTTCCACTTTCCCTATGTATGGCAACTTTTGGGGGCAACTCTTGGGACACCCTGGAGTAACGTCTTAGTCTTCTCAGGCTGGTAACAAAATACCGTGCACTGGGTGGTTTAAACAACTGGCATTTAAAAAAAAAATATTCTCACAGATCTGAAGGCTGGGAAGTCTAAGATCAAGGTGCTAGCAGATTTGGTATCTGGTGAGGGCTACCATTTCTTGGTTCACAGAAGGAGAGAACTCTGGTGTCTTCACCTCCTTAAAAGGGTGCTACCATTCATGAAGGCTCTACCATCATGACATAGTCACCATCCAAAGGCCCCACCGCCTAATACCATTACACTGGATCTTAGGGTTTCAACACATGAATTTCAGGGTGAGGGACACAAACATTTAGTCTAAATCAATAACCTATATCTGATTCATGAGTAAGTCCATAGGCTCCTCCTTCATCATTTATCCAGAAATTGACTTTGAAAACCGTCACCAAAGCCACCACGTTGGTCTAAGGCACAAAGATCTCTTACTTGGATTATTCCAGCAGCTTAACTTGTCTCCTTGACTTTGTCATTACCAAGGCAGTCTGTTCTCAACCCAGCAGGCCAGAGTGATCTTCTTTAAGTGGAAATCTGATCATCTTATGTCTCCGCTGAAAGATTCTCTGATGGTTCCCGTCTCCTTTTGTGTAAAAGCCAGAGTTATTACCATGATCTATAGAAGTTGTCTTATCCCTGGTTCACCCCCCAAGTAGAGCCTAGGATAATGGCTGTGTGCAGGTACTTTATTGCTGGAAATGGTCTTCAAAATCAGGACTGTTTAAAAAGTGAAACAAGGGAGTAAAGGAAAGGAAATATAAGTGGGTGTTAATTGAGCCAACAGCTGCTAATGGGCAGGAATGGAGCTGGAAATCTCGGTGGTACCCCCAACGAGCTATCTCTATAACCCCTCGGAATTATCCCACAGAGCCAGGAGTGTCCTGCCCCTGAAATTCACCCAGCTAGCTTCCTCACCTTCTTCAAATTTCAACTTCCAAGTCACATGTATAAATTAATGCATAATATTTTACGTAATTATAGGATACCTGTGAATTTGTTCTTGCATGAACAGATGGTACAATGATCAAGTCAGGCTGTTTGAGGTCGCCATCACCTTGCCTGTTTGTCATTTCTGTGTGTCGGGAACATTTCCAGTTCTATCTTGTAGCTATTTTGAAATTTATAATATATGGTTTGCTAACTGTAGTCACCGTACTCTCCTATCAAACATTAGAACTTACACCTTCTGTGTTTTTACCGTTACCGACCTTTTTTCAATCCCTCCCTCCCACCAAACACCCTTCCCAGCCTGTGGCACACCTGTGTTATCGTTCTTCTCTCTACTTCCATTAGATCAATTATTTAGCTCCCACATAACAAACATGTGAAACTTGTCTGCACCTGGCTTATTTCACATAATGTATTTACCTCCAGTTTCATCCATGTTGCTGCAAATGACATGATTTTATTGCTGAATAGTATCCCATTGTGTATAAATACCACATCGTCTTTCTTTCTCCTCTTTTAGGGAGATTGCATGTCTTTGCTATTGTGAATAGTGCCGCAATAAACATGTGAATGCAGGTATCTCTTTGATGTATTCATTTCTTTTCCTTTGGATCAATAGCCAGCAGTAGGACTTCTGGATCTTATGGTAGTTCTATTTTTATTTTTATTTTTTAGAAATTTCCATACTGTTTTCCATAGTAGCTATACTAATTTACATTCCCACCAACAGTGTATAGGAGTCTCCTTTTCTCTACATCCTCACCAGCATCTGTTATTTTTTGTCTTTTTTTTTTTTTTAAAGACAGGGTCTCAATCTGTCACCCAGGCCAGAGTACAGTGGTGCAATCATAGCTCACTATAATCTCAAATTCCTGAACTCAAATGATCCTCTTGCCTCGGCCTCCTGAGTAGCTAGGAATACAGGTATCCACCACTGTGCCCAGCTAACTTTTAAATTTTTTGTAGAGATAGAGTCTTTGCTTTGTCACCCAGGCGAGTCTTAACCTCCTGGCCTTAGGTGATCCTATCACTTTGGCCTC
>CAUYON010025183.1:0-31947 GCA_963573935.1 Arctocebus calabarensis | reverse complement strand
TTTCCATTGAGTTGAGTTTTACTGTCAAATGTGCACCTGGGTGTTAATTCATTCCTTCCAATTTAATAGTGAGTGCATGTGGTGTTTGTTTTTCCATTTTTGTGAAATTTCACTTGGAAGAATGGTCTCCAGTTTCCTTTACGTTATTACAAATGGTATTAGTTCATCATTTCTTTATGGCTGGGCAGTACTTCATGGTGTACCTATACCACATCTTATTAACCCACTCATGTATTAATGAGCGCTTGAATTGGTTCCACATCTCTGAAACTATGAATTGAGCTGCTATAAACATTTGGGTACACATGTCTTTTTGATAAAATGACACATTTTCTTTCATATACACCCAGTAGTGGGATTTCTGGGTCAAATAGTAGGTCTGCTTTTAGTTCTTTAAAATATCTCAGTAGACTCTCCATAGAGGTTTTACTAGTTTGCAGTCTTGCCAAGAGTGTGTAAGTGTTCCTTTCTCTCCATATCCATACCAACATCTGTTGTTTTAAGATTTTTTTTGATAAAATTTATTCTCACTGGAGTTAAGTGATAACTCTGGATGGTTTTGGTTTGCATTTCTGTGCTGATTAGAGACAGGTGAGCATTTTTCGTGTTTTTATTGGCCATTAGTCTAGCTTCTTTTCAAAACCTTCTGTTCATCTCTTTTGCCCACATTTTGTGGGATTGTTTCACATTTTTCTTGCTGATTTGCTTGAGTTTTTTGTAGATTCAGGTTACCTGACTGTTATTGGATGTATAATATCCAAATATTTTCTCCCATTCTGTAGATTGTCTGTTTGCTGTATTGATTGTTTCCTTGGCAGAAACTTCTCAACATAACTAGGTCTCATTGGTTAATTTTTGTTGTTGATTTGATGTGATTGCCTTTAGAGTCTTCTACATAAATTCATTGCTTAGGCCAATGTCTGTGAGAGCTTTTCCAATATTTTCTTCCAGAATTCTTAAGGTTCCACACCTTATGTTGAAGTATGTTTTTCACCATGAATTAGTTTTTGTGAGTGATGAGAAGTGTGAGTGCTGTTTTAGTCTTCTACATTTGGCTATTCCATTTTTCCAGCATCATGCGTTGAATAAGGATGCTTTCCTCCATGTATGTTGTTGTCTGAATATTGTGAATGATATTCACAATAGACAGAATGTGGGAATGCAAGTATTTCTTCAAAATAAACTTCTGATTTTAAATCTTTTTAATATATGCGCAGAAGTGGGATTGCTGAAATACATGGTAGTTCTATTTTTAGTTTTTTTGAGGAAATTCCACACTATTTTTCATAATGGCCTCACCATTTTACATTTCTACCAACAATGCACAAGCGTTCCAATTTCTCTGCATCTTCATCAATACTTTTTTTCTTGATAAGAGTATTTTAGTAGATATCTGATGATATCTCCCATTCCGGGCTGGACAGAGACCCTTGTTTTCCTGGACTAACCAAGCAGACTTTTTTCTCCGAACTGCACTCTCTGAATACAAGCAAAACAAGACAAAAGACGTTTTGCCAGCATTTCCTATAAGCCAGTCCTCTTCTGAAGTGGACTCCCACTTCATACCCATAGATTGAAGGACTGTTTTCATTTGTTAATATACTCATTCACTAATCAACATTGGAAAGGCATCTTTTGCCAGCCACATATTGACCAAATATAATTCCCAAGACCCCCCTATTTGCAAAACAGTATATAATATTGAGACAAAAGACTTTCAGATCTTCCCACCCTGTCTGCCAGAGGCTCTGATGTCTTTCATTAATTTTGTATTCCTTTTTATCTAATAAATCCTATCTTATCACTAATCTGTGTCATCCATGGGTTCATTCTTTGAATCTCTGAGACCAAGGACCTACTGCAGAAAAAAATCCTATCAACAATAAATTATGGTGATTTTGATTTGTGTTGCTCTGATGATTAGTGATGACGATGACAAGTGTCTTTTCATATACCTATTGGTTATTTGTATGTTTTCTCTGGAGAAATATCTGTTCATATTTTTCGATCATTGTTGTTTAATCTGGTTAGTTTTTACGGTTTCTTTGTTTGTTTTTGGTTGTTGTTGTTGATGAGTTGTGGGAGTTTTATATATAACATATATATATAGATATAGTTCTTACCTCTCTATCAGATATTTGGCTTACATGTATGTTCTCCAAGTCCATATGTTGCCCTTTACTCTGTTGAGTGCTCCCTTTGCTGTGCAGATGTTTTAGTTTAATATTGCCCACTTGTCTATTTTCACTTTTGTTATCTGTACTTTTGTTGTCACATTTAAGACATCACTGCTACAATCAATGTCATAAAGCATTTTTCCCTATATTTTTGTCTAGAGGTTTTCAGTCTTTATACATAGTGTTTCAGTCCTGAGTCTACATGGAATTTATGTTTGTGTACAGTGCAAAATAAGAGTACAGGTTCATGCTTTCCATGTGGATACCTAGCATTCCCAATACAATTTGTTAAAGATACTACCCTTTACCCATTTGTACTCTTGGCATCTTTGTCAAAGATCAAGTATACATGGCAATATATGATAATGTATGTGGGGTGTTATTTCTGGTTTTTTAATTTTATTTCATTTGTTTATATGTCTGTTTTAATGCAGACACTCTGTTTTAATCACTATAGCTTTGTAATATATTTTGAAATCTGGAAATATAATGCCTATAGCTTTTTTTCCCCTCAAGATTGATTTGATTAGTTGAGCTCTTTTGTGGTTCCATATAAATTTTAGAATTTTTTTTCTATTTCTGTAAAACAGTGCCACTGGGATTTTGATAGGGATTATGTTGTATTTCTACATTGCATTAGGCACTCATGAATATTTTAACATGACACTGTAGTCAATGTCTATTCTTCACTTCAATGAGTGAAAATCACAAAAAGAATCTTAAAAGAGAAGACAATTATTCAACTGCTTTTGATGATTTCTGCTTTCCTGATTGAGTTAAAAGTTGGTAAGTGAGTGACTAAAACATGCCAGTGCAATCTTTACACATACAAGAATAATAATTTTATCAGGCCACAGTTACTCAGGGTCAATTAAAGATATCAAGCTGACTCTAAAACTAATTTATGCTGCTGATTAGTTATGATTCTCCTTAAAATAGACAACTGTTTGTACTTTGAAATGTTATCAGAGACTAAGTATCTCACAACTTGAACAATACATTCTTTCACAATAATTGCATCACTGAATGGCTTCCCTTTTTCCCAAGTATATAAACTACTTCATAAGTTGCTTCAGTGGTATTATTTCCAGGTCTTATTGCTGCTTGAAAAAATTGTCTTTGCTTCACTTTAATTTCTGCAATACAACCTTCACACTTCTTCCTCTTATTTAAAATGTTTGTGATCCTTATGAGTGTTATAATACTGATGAGCAATGAATTTCTTTAATGTTAATATTGTAATACCCCCAAACAAGCAAATCATCTTAACTTTCACACAAACAAGGTAATAATGTGATCTTCTATCCTCATTCAAATGCCTGTTTATTTTTTCAGCATTACCTTGGTCTTCTTTGACATGATGGGCTGTTATGAAGACAGAATTTAAAAATACTGTGGAGGCAAATTCTAAATCAAACAGAAACATGAGGCAATGTTTTCAAAAGCTGATAACAGACAGCTTACTAGACCCCCATAAACTCTCACCAACCAGCTTTATGTGGTAATGGTGCCAACTGGTCAGCACAAGTTAAAAATAAATCATGAGTATAGCAGCCATCATTTTAGCCGCTTATGGCTTACTAATGTTCTAATAATGCCGGTCAGTCTGGAAAAGTTATTTTGCTGAAACTTATTTTATTCTTTGATATTTTAAATATGTGAAATTTAAAAATAAAATGGAAATATGAACAGAATGTATTAATAAAAAAAGAAAGGATTTGTTCTATCAAATTTGGATTCAGTCAAAAGTCCTTACTTAACAACTTAAAGTCCATATGTGGCCTTAAGGCTATAAGTTCCTCTCATCTGATCTAGGAATATTAATGAGGCTAAGGAAAAGGGGAAATTTGTTAGTTTTTTTGGAGGGATGACACATCAGAATAGGGAAACTGTGCAACGGATAGCTCAATCTACTAGCTACAGATTATGAAACGTCAAGCATTTCTAGACAAGAATGTTTCTTATCTCTATAGAAAAAGAAGTGCCTAACTAGCTTAGTGATTCTCTTAATATAAACATGTGTTCAGAGACAAGGAAGCCTATTATCACCTAGTTATATCATGAGATGAAAGTGTCCTTTAAATGATTTAAAGTGTCCTTTAAATTTCTAACTGTAATGTACAAACTTTTTAAAGTATCTTTGCACACGGTTGAGAGAATAGAATGAGGGAGCTAATACGTAGTAAAACAACTGGAAACTACAATTCCTAACACAGCAGTTCAAAAAATTAAATAGAAAAGTCTTGTGGAAGAGAGTGGCAAATAGAACTTGTGCCAAATGGGCAAGTGAGTGTCTAACTCAACATATTTCATGCCAGTATTTTCTCCTCCACATTTCTTCCCATTCTGGTCCCCGGCAGTCTGTGATAACAATAGTTCCCGAAAATATGTTGCAGCTGTAGGGCAAAGCCAGGAAAGATTTATTTTCCCTTGGCACTTTTTTTAATTTGGCATAGAGCAAACATACAAGAATTATTTCTTATCTTATTAAAATGACAAGTTTTATATTGTTTCAACTTTCTTTTTCTTTTGACCTTATTTTCCCTTTCAACCATCTTTCTTTTCCTATATATCAAAACTTCTTGAAAGATTGTTTTAATATATTATCCCTTTTTCCCTCCTTGTACTTTTTTGAATCTTCTCCAGTCAAGTTCTTGCCTCTACCAGTCTATCAAAACCTCTTGCCATAGTCATCAATGATCTCATAATAAATCCAATGGTCAGATCATTTGTGCGCTCACCTAATAGCAGTACTCTTAAAGTGTACAAAGCGAAAGTTGTAAGAGATGAGAAAGACAAATTAACATTGTCATTTAGGAGAAGATTTGACTAAGTCAGGACTTTAAAATTTGTTGCTTTGCCTCAGATGCATGCTGATCAATTTTAGCTCCAAATGAAACTGAATTATCTTGACTAGTTAGAAAATATAAACACACACACACACACAGAAGCACATGTATCCAGATAGTACAACATCTGATATGTATGTTTCAATTACAGCCCTAACTGAACCATACATGCCAAGTATTATAGATACTTGATACATATATAGATACAGATATTTTAACTTTGGTTTACATTCAACTTTACTTATTTTGTTTTTCAGACTGTTCCAGTTTTGGCTATTGAGGACTACTTCAGTTGACTCCTCTGTCTCCAGTAATTCTTTAACACTTCTATTGTAGTGGGTTTTTTGTTTGATTTTGTCTTTCGTACATTCTTACTGTCTGGTCCACAAGGTATTCCATACTCATCTGTGTGTTTAGTGACACTCTTAGAACCAACAATTCTCCAGAAAAGTCTTGGTCCCATTGGAAAATGGTATTAGGAAACAAGGTCTGGGTACTAAGTATGCTTATTGCCACTGTGATGTTGATGCTTCTACACCATCTCTATTCACAGGGCAATTTATGTGTATATACTAATCCATGTATAAATACACACACACATGTCATGATAAGTATCTGTATTAAGTAAAATGTAAGTTCATACTAAAGTACCTAACTCGAAACCACTTACACATCACAGCTACATCTCCTTGTTAAGGTAATATCCTCAAACTGCCACCCACTATCTATTAACCATTTACATACTTGTTCGAATCCCTTATGGGCCAGCACAGTGGCTCAAGACTGTAATCCAATAGTCTGGGAGGCCAACCTGAGTAGATCGCTGGAGTTCAGGAGTTGGAGACCAGACTAAGTGTGAGAGCCCAACTCTACTAAAATTAGAAAAACTAGCCAGGTGTCATGATGGGCACTTGTAGACCCAGCTACTCGGGAAGCTTAGGCAAGAGGATCACCTGAGCCCAGGTGTTTGAGATTGCTGTGAGCTATGATGCCGTGGCACTCTATCCAGGATGACAGTGAGATTTCGTCTCAAAAAAAAAAAAATCAATGAGGTACAAAGCACAAATCCAACTAAATCATGAAACTAACATATCCATTCTTCTTATACAGTGGTATGAGAATTGTTAATCTGTACTCCTATGGAAACAACTTTTTTCAACAAGAATATAGTTCTGAGGTACAGTGTCTTTTGCCTGTACTGTTACAGATGCTATTCCATTTATTTCCAAAGTTAATTAGACCAGCATAGATATTCCCCACTCCCTTGAGTAAGGTTGCTTTATACATTTGTAACACATTTGGAGAGAGAGAGAGAAAAAAAAGGAGAGAAAGTCTCACTCTGTTGTCCAAGCTAGAGTTCCATGGTGTTAGCCTAGCTCACAGCAACATCCAACTCCTGGATTCAAGCAAAACTCCTGCTTCAGCCTCCCCTAGTATTTGGGACTACAGACACCTGCCACAACACCCAGCTAACATCTCTGTTTCTAGTAGAGATGGTGTCTCACTCTTTCTCAGGCTTGTCTCAACTCCTAAGCTCCAGGAATCTTCCTACAGCCATCTCACCAAAGTGTTAGGTTTATAGATATTAGCGGCCTCACCTGGCCCTAGATGTTTATCGTCGTTATTTTTGATTCACAGCCTACATTCTATCTTCAGATTTCCTGACTTCCTAAATGACTTTTTAAAATTATATACATTAGGCTTACTTTTTATTCCAGAGTGTTCAGTGTGTCTTAACAAACTCATACGGCGTGTATCCAACATTTCAACATGACAGAGAATAATTTTAGCACCGTAAAAATTTTCCCTTTGACCTCCTTCCCCTAGTCCTTACCACAAACCCCCAGTTGAACCTCTGGCAACCACTGACATATTTACCATTGCTATAGCTTTGCCCTTTCCAGAATACCATATGGATGTAATCACATTGTATTTTCAGATTTCTGGAATGGACTGCTTTACTTATTAGCACTATGCATTTAATATTCACCCATATCTTTGCATGGTTTGCTAGCTCATTCCCTTTTATTATTGAATAGTATTTCATTGTCTGGATGGATTACAATTTGTTTATCCATTCACTTATTGTAGGACTTCCTGGTTGCTTACAGTTTCTGGTGATTATGAACAAAGCTTATTTAAACATAACTTCGTAAGACACTGTCAAATTGTCTTCAAATGGCTGTACCATTTTCATTTCCATCATCAATTACTTTCAGTTGCTTGATATTTTTTCCTGGAGTTCATATTCTCAGATATGTTCTTAGAGGTTGGAGGTCTGTTGACTATTCTAACAGTTATATAGTGGTGTTTGATTCGTGTTTTAATATGAAACAAATTCTCCAGCAAATGATACTTCATTTCTTATGAACTATCTGTATATATTCTTTAATTGGTGATTGTTCATTTAGTTTATCCACTATAAGTGGATAGTTTTATTTAATATTGAGTTTTAAGAGTTTCTTGCATATTTTGGATACAAGTTATTTATCAGATATATGTAATACAAATATTATCTCCCAACCCATAACTTCTTTCCTTTTTCTATTCATAATGCAGGTTTCAGGTTTCTGGTAGACAATATATAGTTAAATTTGGTTTGGTTATCCATTCTGACAAACTCTGTCTTTTCACTGACATATTTACCTGATTTATGCTTAAAGTGACAATTGATATACTGGATTAATATCTACCAAGCATGCAACTGATTTTATTTTTGCATTGCCTCCCCTTTTCTACCTTCTCTGGTTCTAATTAAGCATCACATATTGTACCACTTTATTATTTTTTAGTATATTGATTATATTCTTTAAAGATTATTTTAGTGGTTGTTCTAGGATTTACAGCATACATTTTAACCTAATTTGAGTCCACCTTCAACTTGTGGCTCATGTGCTTTGTAAGAAGAGTATAGTAACCCCGTCATATATACAGTTTCATTTTCCATGGGCTCAGTTACCCACAGCAATCTATGACCTAAAAATATTAAATGGAAAATTCCAGAAATATACAGTAAGATTTAAATTATATACCATTCTCAGTATTTTTATGTGTTCAATTTTATTATGAGTTATTGTTGTTAATCTCTCATGTGCCTAATTTATAAAATAAACTCTTGCATGTGTGTATATAAAAGGAAAAACTATGTGTGTGTGAAGTTTGATACTAGTCAGACTTCCAGGCATCTGCTTAGTTTCTTAGAGTCTATCCTTTCTGGCTATTATATTTGCAATTATCCCATCTCTTCCCTTGTGACATATCTGTCATGCATTTCACTTACAATATGCTATAAACACACAATATATTATTACCATTATTGCTTTAAAAGTTATCTTTCCTATCAATTAAGAAGTATAAATGTGTTCAGTTTATCTTCATTTATTCCTTCTTTTCATCCTTCTATTCTTTGCCTGATGTATATAATTTTACTTCCGCCTGAAGAATATTTTTTAAACATTTATTGAGGGACATATCTGCTGGTGATGGATTTCCTCAGTTTTTGTTTGTTTGGTAAAATCTTTATTTATCATTCATCTTTGAAGAATAATTATACTGGATATAAAATTCTAAGATAGCATTGTTTTGTCTTTTAGCACAATGTTTTCTGTCCCCTTTTGCTACCTCTATATTTTCTGATATGAAGTGCATTGTAATCTTATCCTTGTTTCTCTCTAAATAAAATTTATCCATGCCTTGCCCCTGCCTTCTTTGATGATTTTCTCTTGTACTTTAGTTTTTCTATAGTTTAGTATGTATGAGTGGTTTTGTTTAGTTTTATTTAGCTTGCAGCTTCCTTGTTTTTCTGAGTTACACTGTCGCTTGGTGTCTGTCATTAATTTTGGAAAGTTCTTAGTCACTATTTCTTCAAATATTTTTTCTTGTTTGTACTCTCTTCTAATTCTGGTATTCTAATTATAGTAACAGTACACTTTTTTAATATTATTTTACAGTGTTTTCATATTCTAAGGGTTTTTTTTTTCTTTTCTTCCTTTTTTTTTTAGCATTTCAGTTTGGGAAGTTGTTATTGACCTATTGGAGGTTTCTGTCTTTAAGCCCACTGACTGGTTATTCTTCTTGATTGTGCCAACCCTATCAAGGAGCCATTAAAGCCATTCTTCAATGATGTAGAGTACGTTTCATTCCTAGTATTTCCTTTTGATTCCTTTTTGTAATTTCTATCTCTTCTGACATTGCCCATTGTTTCTAGATGTTGTCCACTGTTTCCATTAGAACCCGTAATGTTTCAATCACAGTTATTTTACATTTATTGCCTGACAATTTCAAAACCTGTGTCATGTGTCTGTCTGGTTATATTGATTGTTTTGTCTCTTTAGACACTTTAAAAATGAAGTTTCTCTTGTCCTTTATATGATTTACAACTCTTTTGTTCAAGGCAGTTCAATCTGTATTTGGCAATAAGAACTAAGATAAATAGTCCTTTATTGTGGGGATTTACACTGACCTGGCTAGAGTCAGGTCTTCCACTTCTGGGTTATATGCTATAGAGTCCCCCACCTGGTAGGGATGGGGAACCTGTGGCCTTTGGATTTCAAGAACCAAAGGTGGCAGGAAAAGCTTCATCTTTCTTGGATGCACCCCTTTTAATAAAAGGATTTGTTATATAAAATTTGGATTCAGTCAAAATACTGCAGTTAAAGACCAGGAATGCCACAATGTTCCTTAAGGCTATAGGTTCCTCACTTACAAGGAGGAACTTACATTTGTTCAGCATATGACTGTGCCGAATACTGTAGGCAACAGGTGATACAATGGTATCTGTTTGTATGAACATAGGAAAGGTACAGTAATAATACAGCATTATAATCTTGTAAAACCACCACTATACATGGCTGGAAGTTGCCAGGCTAGTACTTGGCTGCATTTAAATAGGCTTTAGTTTCACCCAAATGACTGCTGCACAAATGTTATCATTTATTCATCAATGTTAAATTTATTCTCATTTATGAATACATTTATGTTTGAAGACTACCCACTCCAACATGCAATTGGCAGTGACATACCAAAAGGAATGCAATGAAAGTGAAATTTAAAAGAGAAAAGGTCAAGGTTATGGGAATTATACATTAAAAAAGACAATAACATCAAAGAAGAAAGCTTTTTCTTTAACATACAATGATCACAGATTTCTTTTTTTTTCTTTTGTTTATTTAAAATTTTTATTAAATAATAATGTGTACACTAGTGAAATCATGGGGCACAATGTGCTGACTTCATATACACTCTGAAATATTTTTATTGAACTGTTAAACATAGCCTTCATAGCATTTTCTTAATCACTATATGTATACATTGGTATTCTGTATTTAATAAGTTTCAGGTGTACCCTTCTAAGATGCACCGTAGGTGTGATCCCACCAATCGCCCTCCCTCCTTCCATCCTCCCCCTCCCCTCGCCTCCCTTGTCCTTTTCCCCACATTCTTGTGCTATAATTGGGTTTTAGTCTTCATGTGAAAGCTATAAATTAGCTTCATAGTAGGGCTGAGTACATTGGGTACTTTTTCTTTCATTCTTGAGAAACTTTGCTAAGAAGAATATGTTCCAGCTCCATCCATGTAAACATGAAAGAGGTAAAGTCTCCATCTTTTTTAAGGCTGCATAATATTCCATGGTATACATGTACCACAATTTATTAATCCATTCCTAGGTTGATGGGCACTTGGGCTTCTTCCACGACTTAACAATTATGTATTGGGCTGCAATAAACATTCTGGTACAGATATCATTATTATGATGTGATTTTTGGTCTTCTGGATATATACCTAGTAAAGGAATTATAGGCTCAAATGACAGATCTATTTTTAGATCTCTAAGTATTCTCCAAACATCCTTCCAAAAGGAATGTATTAGTTTCCATTCCCACCAGCAATGTAGAAGTGTTCCCTTTACTCCACATCCACACCACCACCTCTGGTTTTGGAATTTTTGTTATGTAGGCTAATCTTACTGGAGTTAGATGATATCTCAAAGTAGTTTTGATTTGCATTTCTCTGATGATTTTGAGGTTTTTAAAATATGACAATGGAGCTTTAATAGGAATTGTATTAAAATTGTATACTGCTTTGGGTAGTATGGACATTTTAACAATGTTGATTCTTCCCAGCCATGAGCATGGTATGTTTTTCCAATTGTTGACATTTTCAGCTATTTCTTTTCTTAGAGTTTCATAGTTCTCTTTATAAAGATATTTCACATCCTTTGTTAGATAAACTCCCAAATATTTAATCTTCTTTGGTACTACTGGGAAAAGGATAGAGTCCTTGACTGTATTTTTTGGCTTGACTATTAATGGTATATATAAAGGCTACAGATTTATGGTTGTTGATTTTGTAGCCTGAGACATTGCTATATTCCTTGATCACTTTTAAAAGTTTCGTAGTAGAATTCCTGGTGTTTTCCAGATATATAAGCATATTATCTGTGAAGAGTGAAAGTTTAATCTCTTCTGATCCTATGTGGATACCCTTGATCGCCTTTTCTTCCCTAATTGCAATGGCTAAAACTTCCATTACAATGTTGAAGAGCAATGGAGACAATGGGCTACCTTGCCTGGTTCCTGATCTAAGTGGAAATGATTTCAATTTAACTCCATTCAATATGATATTGGCTGTGGGTGGCCTCTATTAGTTTAAGAAATGTCCCTTGTATGCCAATTTTCTTAAGTGTTCTGATCATGAAGGGATGCTAGGTATTGTCAAAAGCTTTTTTTGCATCAATTGAGAGAATCTTATGGTCTTTATTTTTTAATTTGTTTATGTGCTTAATTACATTTATGGATTTAAGTATATTGAACCAACCTTGAGATCCTGGGATAAAGCCCACTTGTTCATGGTGTATAATTTGTTTGATGTGTTGCTGGACTCTGTTTGTTAGGATCTTATTGAATATTTTTGCATCAGTATTCATTAGTGATATTGGTCTGTGGTTTTCTTTTCTTGTTAGGCCTTTTCCTGGTTTAGGGATCAAGGTGATATTCGCTTCATAGAATGTGTTGGATAATATTCCATCTTTTTCTATATTTTGGAAAAGGTTGAGTAATATAGGTACTAGTTCCTCTTTAAAAGTTTGGTAGAATTCTGACATGAAGCCATCTGGTCCTGGCCTTTTTTTTTTTTTTTTTTTTTTTTAGGGAAATTTTGTTTAGTTGATGGTATTTCAGAACTTGATATCAGCCTGTTCAACATTTCCACTTCATTGTGGCTAAGTCTTGATAGGGGCGTGCTTCCAAGTATTGGTCAATTTCCTTCAGATTTTCATATTTCTGAGAGTAAATTTTCTTGTAATATTCGTTAAGGATTTTTTTTAATTTCTGAGGGGTTTGTTATTTCATCTTTACTATTTCTGATTGATGAAATTAGAGATTTTACTCTTTTTTTTCCTGATTAGGTTAGCCAAAGGTTTATCTATTTTATTGTTCTTTTCAAGAACCAACTTTTTATTTATTGATCTGTTGTATAATTCTTTTGTTTTCAATATCATTTGATTCTGCCCTGATTTTGGTTATTTCTTTTCTTCTACTGGGTTTGGGGTTGGAATGTTCTTCCTTTTCCAGTTGCTTGAGGTATCCCATTAAGTTGTTAACTTCCTCTCTTTCTATTCTCTTGAGGAAGGCTTGCAGTGCTATAAATTTCCCTCTTAAGACTGCCTTTGCAGTGACTCAGAGGTTCTGATAATTCATGTCTTCATTGTCGTTTTGATCCAAAAATTTTGTGCTTTCCTTCTTAATCTCGTCTATGACCCATCTATCATTCAGCATAAGGTTATTTAGCTTCCATGTTTTTCTTTGAGTATGCAGATTCCTCTTATTGTTGAGTTCAACTTTTATTCCATGGTGGTCTGAGAAGATGCAAGGAATAATTTCTATTCTTTTGAATTTGCTGGGGTTACACTTATAGCCTAAGATGTGATCAGTTTTGGAGTATGTTCCATGGGGTGCTGAGAAGAATGTGTATTCAATTTTATTGAATAGGGTGAAATGGTCTGTAGAAGTCTGTGAAATAATAGTTAAGTTTAAGTCTAAAATTTCTTTACTTAGCTTCTTTTTGGAGGATCTATCCAACACTGCTAAAGGAGTATTAAAATCTCTAAATATTGGGGAGCTGGAGGAAATCAAACTCTCATGTCTATTAGAGTTTTTCTTATAAATTGAGGTGCATTCTGGTTGGGTGCATAAATATTAATAATTGAAATCTCATCATATTGAGTATTACCTTTAACAAATAAGAAATGTCTGTCTTTATCCTTCCTTACGTTGGTTGCTTTAAAGCCTAATGTATCTGCAAATAAGATTGCAACACCTGCTTTTTTCTGTTTTCCATTTGCCTGGAATACAGATGACCATCCCTTCACCTTGAGTCTATATTTATCTTTTAAGGTAAGATGAGATTTTTGTATTCAGCAGGTATCTGGCCTGAGTTTTTGTATCCAGTCAGCTAATCTACGTCTCTTTAGAGGACAATTTAAAACATTGACATTAATTGAAAATATTGATAAATCTTTAGAAAGTCTAGTGGACATTATTAATCCTTTTGTCACTGTGGAAGTTGGAATTTGATATAAAGTTTCTGGATGAGTTTACTTTTGCCTTGGAGGATTAAGCTGGTCTTTATGGAGAATAGGTCTGAGAATATCCTGGAGAGCAGGTTTAGTTATTGCAAATGTCTTCAACATGTGGATGTCATTAAAGTATTTAATTTCTCCATCATAAGTGAAACTCAGTTTAGCTGGGTACAGGATCCTGGGTTGAAAATTATTTTGTTTTAGGAGATTAAAATTCAATGACCATTCTCTTCTGGCTTGAAAGGTTTGACCAGAGAGCTCTGCCGTTATTCTAATATTCTTCCCCTTGTAGGTTATGGATTTTTTACATCTGGCTGCTTTCTAAAATTTTCTCCTTCATATTAACTTTAGCAAAAATTAATTATGATGTTCCTGGGGGATATCTTATTCAGGTTGAGTCATGCTGCGGTTCTGAAACTGTCTGCTATCTGAATTTCGGAATGTCTTCACATTTCTGGAAATTCTCTTTCATAATCTGATAAAGAAGAGACTCTGTGCCTCGTGACACCACTTTGTCATTTTCAGGTATCCCTATAAGGCAAATATTGGTTTTCTTCGAGTTATCCCAGAGCTGTCTGAGAGAATGATTCATTTTTGTCTTCCATTTCTCTTCCTCTCTGTAGGTTTGGGAGTGTTCAAAAGCTTTGTTTTCAATGTCAGAAATCCTTTATTCTTCTTACTCAATTCTGTTTCTGAGTGATTCTACTGTGTTTTTCAGATCTTTGAGGGCTGCAACTTATTGTCTCAATGTGTCAAAATCTTTGGTCACCTGGTCTTTGAATTCCTTGACTTCTTGAGACAATTTTTGAAATGCACTCTGAATATCTAAATCCAACTTTTCCTCTATTTATTGATCTTGTTTGCAATCCAAATTCCTAATTCGTTTTCTGACATCTCAGCCATCTATTTATGCATAGGATCGTCATTTGCATCCACCAAATTGTTCCTTGGGGGGGGGGGTTGATCTACTCTCATTGTTCATGTTTACAGAGCTTTTCTTCTGATTCTGCCCCATGATTTTTTTATACCATTTGGCTGGATGAGGAGATAAGGACAAGTTGGGTTGGGGGTTCTAGGAGTAGTGATGGACTAGTCCTTTGCCTGAAAGCTGGGACCAGTGTCTTTACCTTTTCTCCTAGAGTTTTGCCAAGGATCTGTACAGTGCTAGTGCTTATGAAACTAAGGACCTTTCTGGTTTGGTGGGGTAAAATGGCTCTGTCTTATTTTCAGCTTGTCTCTGTCTTACCCTAGAGAATCAGTTTCTCTGGATTGAAGTCTGAGTTGTGGAGAAATACCAGCAGTTAAGTCACCCCCCCCCCACAGTCAACAATTGGAAGAGGAAAATCAAACTTTCCTACTACTACACACCCAGAGTACCACTTTGGAAAGTTCTTGGGTGATTGGCCCAGTGATGAGCTCCCAATCAATTGTTCCAGCCAGCACCAGCCTCAAATGGAAGAGTTGAAAAGTCTCTGGCAACTAGATAGCAGGGATCTGCTGGAAGGTCTAGTATAGCTCGTTCTGTTGCTCTGTGAGATCAGGAGAGCCCCCCAGCATGTATATTTGTCTGGGAAGGTTTATGCCTCCTTCCCCACCTTGCCCCTCTATCACACCCAGTCACTGGTAACCCCGCAGGGCTGAGATCCAGTTTCTTCCAATGAGCAGATGCTCCAGAGGTTTGCGCCTGGGTCACAAGGAAGGCTGTGGCTCCTCAGCCAGTCCACCATTCTCTGTCACTATTTGGCAGGGGGAGGTGGGGTCTGACAACATGGGTACGTGATAGAGGCTGGGGCGATTCACTCAGTTCCAGCTCTGTCCCTGATTGATATTGCTGATAGAACAGAACAAGTTTGCAGAATTTGTTTCTTTCCCCTGTGGATCAGACATTGGGCTGCAAAAGGGTCTGACTAAGTCTATGAGTTCCAGCTCTTTGTCTCAGCTTTCACCCCCTGAGGGCCAGTTGCATCTGAAGCTGAGTAAAGCAGTCTCCATCTTGGGAATCAGCTGTATTCTATTTCCCATGCTCCACCCCAGCTTGTACTGCCTCAGGCATACCCTTCACTCCCGGGTCTTGCACTGGTCTGCTCTGCCAGTTCCTGCCACCGGAGAAGCCACCTGACTTCCCCTGGCCACCCAGAGAGAGTAGGAGCGTCTCCTCAAAACATCCCCAGGGGTGTGAGCCCCACTGCCATTGTTCTCACAGCTGTGGCTGCAGCTCCGTGCCTCAGGGGACCAACTCTCCAGCTTGGACTTCTCTCAGCTCACTTTCCTTTCACCACCCCCGAGCCAGAAAATAAGCAGAGATCAGCAACAGTCCATGCCCATCCACAACCCTTGAGAAAATGTCCAAGAATCTGGACTTCATGGGGGACAGGCCTCCAAACCTCGGGGTGAGAGTGGAGGGAAGTGCCGGGAGTTCAAACTTGCAGGTAGAGAATATATACAGTTTTATACAGTTTTATGCCTGGCAAGAGAGCGCTATGGCACCCTACTTGGGGAAGGAGTTCTGGTTTTTATAGGATCTCTCCTGTGAGGTAGAGTGAGAGGACATCTGAACTCTGCTTGCTTGTTTGTATGGAGGTATGGAGGTTTGTATGGAGGTTTGTATGGGAAGTGCCGGGAGTTCAAACTTGACTTGCAGATACTGCCTTAGGGGGTTCTCATGGGGGTAGGGGATTCCCATCCACTTGGTGATGTGCTCTATATCTTTTGTTTTTGTCCTTGGGGTCTCAGGTCTCCCCAGCAGGGTTGATGTGCATTCTTCGACCTTCTCTTTTGGCTCAGATCCAAACCATTGGCTTTCTTGCTAAATTTCTGTCCTTCAACTCTCCTTCTGGAAGGGAGCCTCTGGGGAAAGCTGGCTACTGACAGCCATCTTCACTCCTCCCCCCAATTTCTTTTTTTTTTTCAAGTGTACAATTTGCTTTTATTTACAACACCCTATAAAAACGTAAATTTAGAAAATTTTATTTTCATTAATTAGAACCAAACAAAAATGATAATGCACAGTAAGGAAGAAATAATAATCAATTATCCACTTGGTCACTTGTGAAGAGAAGGTAGGAAAGGCGCACAGTGGAAACCATCAGTAGATAATGGTAGAGGGAAGCTAGATAATGTCATTGGGAAACAGCTGATGGAGCCTGGGACTACAGGATGGGAAGAAATGGAGAATATGAACAAAGATTTCTAATTTATAATATTGTGCTGCAAATTTCACTCTGAGTCTCATAGTAACCAATGAAAAAATAGGAAAATGATCATCCTTAGGAAGCACATGGTCCATGGTGGGCCACCCAGAACTGGCAACATGATTTGCAGGACCCAGTGCAAATAAGAAAGCAAGTCCCTTTTCTCAGAAAATATTTACAATTTCTAGTCAGCAAGAGCAAAACATTAAATCAAGAGCAGAGCCCTTCTAATTCTGGAATCCCTTGATATGTTATAGGTTACAGGCTCATGAAACCAGCATTTACTTCAAAGAGATAAAGCTCTTCCTAATACTTACTGCTAAAAACAATGTCTCACAGCAGTTCCCCTACAGGGAAATTAACTAATGCAGTGACTAACAATAGTAATAAGGATAGCTAATCTTTCTTTTATTTTTTTCAGATGATGTGGGGGTACAAATGATTAGGTTACATAGTTTGCATTTGGTAGGTGGAGTGCCTGTTGTAGTTATGCTCCTGACCCAGGAGGTGTCTCATATACTCTTACATTGTGCCCTTTAGGTGAGAGCACACCAATCTTCCCCTATTCCCAGATTTTATTTTGTGTGGGTGTGTGTTTGTTCGTCTACTGACTTCATGTTAAGATTGAGTCATAAAAAGATGGGGGCTTTAGATCTTTTCTATTAATGTGGATGGAGACAGAGAATAATAGCTAATCTTTCTGGCTGGGTGCAGTGGCTCATCCCTGTAATCCTAGCACTTTGGGAGATGGAGGTTGGTGGATTGCTTGAGCTCAAGAATTCCAGACCAGCCTGAGTAAGAGTGAGGTGCTGTCTCTACTAAAAACAGAAAAACTGAAGCAAGACGATTGCTCGAGTCCCAACAGCTTGAGGTTGCTGTGATGTGTGACCCCATAGCATTCTACTCAGGGTGCCAGACGGAGATTCTGTCTCAAAAAAAAAAAAAAAAATAGAAAAGAAAAAGAAAAACCAGTTACTCTTCCTGAAGGATTTACCATGTGCCAGAAACAGACACTTCTAAAGGGTATTTCTCTTTTTCCAAGTGGAGATAAAGGTTAGCCAAATCCAGCAGATTAAATCAGAAGAAATTAGAAATATCAGTTGGACAACAAAACAATATGATAAATGTAGTCCTCTGATTCTCTTGCTTAAAATGCAGAGATCAAAACCCCAACTAATGGAATGGAAATGTGTCTGATATCAGATGAACACCCTCTTTTATATATATATGACTTCCTGTCCAAGAGCCCGAAGCTGACACACTGCCTGGTTCTGTATGGCTGGCAAAGTAAGAATAGTTTTTATATTTTTAAGTGGTTACATTTTATTGGTATCATAAATACCTTTCATACTATATTCAATTTTTCTTCTTCACCTAAAATATTACTGTCTGGATCTATATGAAAATAGTTGCTAACTGCATGATGCCTTTGTGATGGACTTCACCATAAGGGTTATAATCTCTAAAAGCAAGCAACGCAGAGATTATGTAATAAGCTCTGAATTGCTGCTATGTCACAAGTAATGAATCAAAACAATAATAAATATGAAGAGATTTTCAAACTGTATGGTAGAAACAACACATATACCTAAATATTACTTCATGCTTTAAAGTCATTATGGATGACACCTCTCAAAAAGCACCAAATCTTAGGCATTTATTTACTATCCAAAGAAGCTAAACAGATATTACAGTTTAATGCTTTTGTTAAGAGTTAAAGTGTTAAGTTTTTTTTAATTCTTCTTCTGGTTGAGACTTTGCTGTATAAATCTTACAAAACTGGAAAGAATACATGAATAAGATGCAAATTTTATTAAATATTCTATAATTTTAACAACACAATCTCATGACGTGACCTTGTGGTTTATAATAGCCACGAGTCCCTCAGTACTCCAGGGGATTGGTTCCAGGAGCAGCCACAGTTATCAGAATCCCCTTATATAAAATAGTATAATGTTTGCATTAACCACACACGTGTATTATCTCTAGGTAAACTGCAACACCTAATATGATGCAAATAAGCTATATTATCTCTAGGTAAACTAACACCTAATATGATACAAATGCTACATAAGTAGTTGTTACATAATGTTTTGTATTTGTATTATTTTTATTATTTTATTGCTGTTTGGTTGTTTTTTTCCCAAGTATTTTTAATCCAAAGTTATTTGAAACTGCTGACTTAGAATCTACAGATACAGGGAGCTGATTATAATAGAAATAATAAAATTTCAAGCTATCTGTGCTGCATGTCAGATAATTGTTTGCTAAAATTATTCTTAGCAAATAAGCCGTTAAACTTGAATGCAAATGTGTACTTGTATACATGTAGTTTCAGAAGGACATTGAGAATTTTTCCTCACTATTTCCATTTGTGTAAAAGGGCAATTTTTTCTCATGGGCATATATATATGGTACCACAAACAGAAGAACAATAAGAAAATAAAAACTGTCTATATTTTCTTTTCTTTTCTTTTTGTCGCCCATAGCATCAGAGCTCACAGCATCCTCAAACTCTTGGGCTTAAGCAATTCCCTTGCCTCAGCCTCCCAAGTGGCTGGGTCTAAGGCACCTACCATAACGCCTGGTTATTTTTTGGTTGCAATTGTCATTGTTGTTTAGTAGGCCCAGGCTGGGCCAGAACCCACCAGCATTGGTGTATGTAGCCGGTGCCCTAACCACTGGGCTATAGGCACCCAGCCAATTGTCTATAATTTCTAGTTTCTCCCTTCAAGAGTAGTGATTAATTAAATGTGATATTAATATAGTTTATAAAATAATCGGAGGTCAAAATTCTGTGCGTTAGTAAAAATGAATTTGTTGAACGACTTTAAATGTTTTATTAAAGAAACTATATTTCTCAATGGATAATAATTATAACAATTATAAAAACATAATTAGAGAAATACATTTATCCACACATATTAACTTACTCATAAATATTAATTAAATAGTCAAACCTAGAGTACATTTGACCAAGATTATTGACTACTGCTTAATGATGACACTTTCTGAGAAACCCATTGTTAGATGATTTGATTGTTGTATAAATATCAAGGCATGTGCTTATGCAAACCTGGATTGTAGCCTACTACTCCTGGATTACAAACCTATGCAGCAGGTTACTGTACTAAATGCCATAGATGACTATAATGTAGTGCCAAAAATAAGGCACAAAGGATAAAAAATGACACACTTGTAATAAAGAACTTATAATAGAATTCAAAGAACTGGCAGTCAGTTGCTCTGGCTGAGTCAGTGAATAGGTGGTGAGTGAATGTGAATTCCTGAGCTATTATCATTTGCTGCCATAGACTTTATAAATGCTTTATGGTTAGGCTACACTAAATTTATAAAAAATATTTTTCCTTCCTCAATAATAACTTAACGTTAGATTACTGTAATTTTTTTACTTTATAAAAGTTTTAATTGTTTAAACTTTTTGATCTTTTGTAAGAAAACATCATAGACTATAAACATGTCATACAGCATTACAAAAACAGACTTTCTTTATATCCTTATTCTATAAGCATTTTTATACTTTAAATTTTTGTTTCCCTTTAAATTTGTTAAAAAGGAAGACACAGCCACACACGTGAGCCTAGGCCTATGCAGGGTTGGGGTCATCCATATCACCGTCTTCCACCTCTACACTTTGCCCCCCTGGAAGGTGCTCAGGGGCAATAACAAGCATGGATCTCTCATCTTCTGTGAAATAGAAGGAGTACGTTCTACAGTAATGATTAACAAGTACAGTAAACCACTAACATAGTTCTCTACTACCACTATCAAGTTTTATGTACTGTTCATCATTGTGGGTCCTAGATTTTTATATGACGGACAGTGCAGTAGCATTTTTTACACCAGCATCGCCACAAATACAGAAGTAATGTGCTGTGCTTGAACCTCACTAGGTGATAGGAAGTTTTCAGGAGCACCTCATATTTGGGGGACCACTGTGGTATGTGTGGTTCATCATTGACCAACAGGCCCTTATGCTGCGCACTGCTATGCTTGCAAACTGATAAGTGCTGAGCACATCTCAGCACACACAGTAACAAAGTCTCACTGTACCAAAGACCTCATGGAGCTTATGGTCTGTGTTGAGTACTGTGTAAGAGGGAGATATCCTGGGGACACATCTAGTCCTCATTCTCACGTTAAAATCGAAAGTTCCAGTCCTACATAAATGAAAGCATTTGACCCATTCAAGAACTATTTAGAAGTCAGGCAAGCGCTAAACATCCAATCTGCCCGATTCTTAGTGTGCTGATCTAGCAAGCCAAATGCATGTAAATTTGAGCATATAGTTTCATTTGTTTGGATTAAGATAGTGTATGTTTGCATAGCAGTTTGAAAATTTGGCAAATGATTTGGGACTTATTTATCAGTTTATTACTGCAGGGGAGAGAAAAATGGTTTTGCTCCCCCTTCTATGTTCCTTAACAAGATAACTAATTAAATAAATATAAAACGTATTTACAGGAATACAAGCATTTTGATTATAACACACAAACACACACACAGGAGTGCTCCAAAAATGTGAAAGTAAAAGAAAGGCCACATTAGATAAGGAATAGAGGGTGTGGGAATCTGAAGAGTGATGATGACACATTATAAGAGGATGAGGTGAGGAAATGTCTGGCGATTAAAGATTTTATTATTATGCAGATAAAAGGTCTCTCGGGTGAAAATAAAACTTGTATCAGAGCAGTCCTCTTCTTGTTAGAGATCCCTTGCTCGTGTAGATCTCCTTTGAAGATGCTGTTGCCGGGCGGCTCCTGTGGCTCAGCGAGTAGGGCGCCGGCCCCATATACCGAAGGTGGCGGGTTCAAGTCCGGCCTCAGCCGAACTGCAAAACAAAACAAAACAAAATAGCCGGGCGCTGTGGCGGGCTCCTGTAGTCCCAGCTACTCGGGAGGCTGAGGCAAGAGAATCGCTTAAGCCCAGGAGGTTGCTGTGAGCAGTGTGACGCCACGGCACTCTACCCAGGGCGATAAAGTGAGACTCTGTCTCTACAAAAAAAAAAAAAAAAAGAAGATGCTGATGCCTTTTGCACAACGATGGCTTTTCGCAGCCACTCCTGTGTCTGAATAACTAGCTTAGAATATGCCAAAAAAGTATATTGGGGGACTCAAGTCTCCTGTAGTCATTTTTTAGGGTGGTGTCTTCTGAGCCAACTACACCTTGCAATGATTTAGTTAATGAAGACCCTTTCCAATGGAAGGCAGGTCACACGACTCTCCTTGAAAAACCTCCACTGACTGAACATTTCCGTCAGGGTGGATGCCCACGATCTTCAAAGGCCCCAGAGGGTAATATGCAATCTGTCCCCTAGCCTCCCCTTCAATTCTTTCACTTCTTCTCATGCTAATCTTTCCTCCTTTGTTCTAATCCGGCCACCATGCTGTCCTCCACGTTTTCCTCACCCGTCAGTCTCACTCTCACCTCAGCACTGACTCTCCTCATGTGCAGCATCTGCTCCCAGACGTCTATGGCACCTGCTCCCACACAGCCCTCAAGATGTTTGTCAGAAGCCAACTCCGTGAGGGCAATCCTGAGGACATATTTAATACCAATCCCATCTTCTCCTCCCACACTTTTTCTTCACCTGCCTCTCCCTGACTCCTTTTTCTGCCCCATTAGAATCGTCTAAGCCAGTGGTTCTCAACCTTCCTAATGCTATAAACCTGTAATACAGTCGAAAGGGGTAGCAACCCACAGGTTGAGAACCGCTGGAATTTCCCTACTAATTATTTTATTACTTATATTGTCCAGTGTCTTTCTTCCTTGAAAGACACTGGACAATATACACTCCTCAAGGATAATGATTTTTGTCTGTTCTATTCAGTGGTGTATTCCAAGCACCTAAATATAACAAACTTTGTGTAGTAGACACTCAGTTAATATGTGTTGAATAAATGAATGTTGGTGCCATGCTCATTATATCATGCAGCTTATGTGCTTGTAGAAAAGAGATCTAAGACACATTGAATGCTTTACACTCAGCTAGTTATCACTTGGAAAACTGATAAAACCTGTCACATGATATATGCCTGTATGTGTGTGCTGATTAATGGATATATTAATAACTTGTAGAGCCTTGTAGAAAGATGGGAGATTACCTAATGCAACCCACTAATGCATTTCCTATAATCATGTTAAGTGATTTTGTCTGTCCCAGGTATTAATTTCTTTTTTCCTTTTATTAAAGTATCTGGTATTATAAATAAGTTCATGATAATTTGTGAGGATAAACCCCATTTGTCAGGGCAAACACAGATTGCAGGGAGCCTGCAACTGAGGAACAGCTTTGATTTTTGCCCTAAATTTGTGAGTCTTCACTGGGTGTGGTGGCTCATGTCTGTCTGTTTCTTATCACTCTGGGAGGCACAGGCAAGCAGATCTTTTGAGCTCATGAGTTCAAGGCCAGCCTGTGTAAGAGCTAGACTCCCATCTCTACTAAGACACAAAACATTAACTGGGCATTGTGGTGGACACTTTTAGTCACTGGTACTCAGGAGGCTGAGGCCGGAGGATTGCTTGAACCCAGCAGTTTGAAGTTACTGTGAGCTAGGCTAATGTCATAGTACTTTAGCCTAGGAAACAGAGTGAGACTCTGTCTCAATTTTAAAAAAAGGAAAAGAAGGAAGGAAGGAAGGAAGGAAGGAAGGAAGGAAGGAAGGAAGGAAGGAAGGAAAGAAGGAAGGAAGGAAAGAAGGAGGGAAGGAGGAAGGAAGGAAGGAAGGAAAGAAAGAAGGAAAAAAATGTGACTCTGTATTTTTTGTGATCAAACTTCCTCTTGTAATCTCAGTTTTCTGTCTTTTGTGCGTATAGAAGACCTTGCCTTCTTGGTTTCTGGGCTTCATCAGCTGCTTCTTGAAGTCAGCATCAGTGAAATGTGTTGGGATTTCCATATTGCTGATATAAATTGTTGTGGAGGTGGCAATGACCCATTTCTGGTGTATTCTATACAGAGAACCTAGTGGTCCAGACAAAAGCAGCCAGCCATTGTTCAGCTGCTTCAGGAAAAAGACTTTCTGTGGCACCAGTGAGAACAATTATTGTGGTCCCAGGAGAGAGAGGCTGGCTCTAAGAAGTTTTCTTGCATGCTGACTGAAAGGTGACTTTTCTTCCCCCTCAGGGGCTCAACAGCTTTTGAGGAATATCTTCAGTAGGGTAACATCTAGGCATTTCTTGAAGTTTAAGCACTAGGCACTATAACTTTTGTCTCTCTCACCTGGTTTCATGATAGTAGCAAGAATCTTTCCTTGTTTTTATTTTCAGTTTTAGATTTAGTAGTGAGTACTTCTTCTTGTACAAAGCCTTTGTGGAATACAGAGCAGATCAGGACTTTCTGCCAATTCTAACAAGGACAGTATCTTGGCTGCAGTGGGGCTTCCCCTTCTTGGGCATGTTAGCCCCAAAGTGACCTTTTTCACTTTGCTACTGGCATCAGCCTGCTCGGCTTCAGGTTTCACCATTGTATCCCGCTTCTCTTTTTCACTGGTGATCATGCAAAATGGGAAATTGCTCAAGTATTCATTTCTTGTGGCAGCTGCCACCTCTATGCTTTCTCCCAGAGCTCTGTAACCATATTCCCATTCCTCTCCTTCACCCTGATTTCTGGGAGTCAGTTGACTCCTTTTCAACAGGCTATTATTAAGTCTCATCTACCCTTATCCAATTGTGTATCTACCTTACATGAAATTTGGCAAAACAAAAAGTCTTGCTAAGCAATCCTCTCTCCTTGGCTCCAACCAATGGGGT
Source organism: Arctocebus calabarensis (assembly GCA_963573935.1). Classification (NCBI taxonomy): domain Eukaryota; kingdom Metazoa; phylum Chordata; class Mammalia; order Primates; family Lorisidae; genus Arctocebus; species Arctocebus calabarensis. Next base: position 7,382 of record CAUYON010025183.1, on the reverse strand, counting down.
GTGCAGTGTAGACAGAGGTATTATTCTATTATTTTATGTGAACTCAACTTTTTCTCTATATGATATTCAGTAATTAAGGGCATTGCTCAGTCTTCTTGAAAGCAAGTGGAGAATAAATTAGTCTATGAGATATAAGAAGTTTTCTGTCTATATAAAGAGAACCTGATCAAGATTTTCCTCCTTTTTTAAGAGACTAAAGAGTTAAAATAGGATGATACAAGAGCAGCAAAATCAAATTGAATCTAACAGAATGTTAGAGATGGATTGTATCCAGAGCCTTAAGAAAAAAAATAATAAAGGGAGATTTAAACCAAAAACAAAATACATAGATGAGATCAAGAAGTAAAAATCCAGAGAGATTCAGAGGAAATGAATCAGAAACAAAAGTCACAGAGATGATAACAGACAATAAAGGAGAAATAATTAGTTGAATATAAAAATAACTATTCACAAAATGCTAATCCATAAAACTGATGTCAACGCAGAAAATTTAACCATCTCTCTGCCTATTGTGGGAAAATGCAAAATATTGCAAATGTTTAGCAGTGTTTGGTGGATACTTTTGGCAGACTTTTGAACCGGCATGTTTTCTGTGCTGTTCTTTCAGTGTGAGTTCAGGTGTGTGGGTCATCAGAAGGGGACCTAATGCCCACAGTTAGTCTTGTTGATTTCCTGTCTTCCCAGGGACTGGAGTGTAGAATGACATGGAGCAAAGGGAGGATAACTCTGAGATTACTTTGGAAGAATTATCAGTACAGGAAGTCCCTGGTTTATGAACAAGATAGGTTCTGTAGATTTTGTTGTTAAGTTGAATTTATATGTAAGTTGGAACATATTCCTATTACCTGCAACAGCCTCCGTTCATAAGAAGTGTGAGTCATGTCAGTTTGTCACTTCGGGACTGTGTGTATTCAGGAGATCACCTGCATTAATCTCACAATTCAATGAACCAAAATTTGATGGTTATACTTGGCTGTTGAAAGGATTTGCATAATATAAATATATGCATAAATACAGTCTGCACGTAAGTAATAGAAAGTTTATATCCTATTTCTCCCCATGTGTATAAAGTAGGTGCTCTATATTACCTAAAACAAGGGAGTGGATTGGACAGACTTACAGCAGTAAAATTGGCAAGACCCGATGATGCATTGGGTATGAAGTATGAAATAAAAGAAGAGTATCACCAGTGGATCTTTGGTGCAGAATTGATCAAGAGTAATTCCATTTTTTGAGATATGGAACACAATGTAAGGCTAGATTGGTCATGTTTTTCCAGCATATAGTAATCAGGAAAACTTTAAATGAATTCTTAAGTAATCCACCAAAACTTATGACATGGCATAAGCTGATTTAATGTATATACATTCTTTTTCCTTCACCTTTCTTAATATGCATTGACAGAAAGTAATTTTGTATTGTAACAGTAGTTGTGAGTAAGTAGAGTCAGTAGTAATATGACATGATAGACATCTGTTCACTTAAATCACTGTTTCCATGAGAGAAGTTTGCAGCTGACATTAGCATTTTGCTTTCTCCCTAGTGTTTAGTTAATAAACTTCATTGGTCATCTGCATGTGTATGTCATCCTACCCTCTGTTGGTGGGTTATTGAATAAAGAATAAGATTTGTTTAAGAGCCTCTCTGTGCTTTATTCTTTTATATATATAAGTGGGATTCTCTGTTAACTATTTTCATTTTGCTCATACTGCATGAGTGAGACCAATTAAAAATCATATATTTATGCATTTGAAGGTTTTTATTTTGAGACAGTCTTGCTCAGTCATTCTGTGACTGAGGGCTGTGGCATCATAGCTGACAGTGACCTCGAACTCTTGGGCTCAAGTGATCGTCTTGTCTCAGCCTCCTGAGTAGGCCGCGACCACAAGCACTCACCACAAACACCTGGCTAGTTTTTCTATTTTTAATAGAGACAGGGTCTCTTTTTGTCTCAGGCTGGTTTCAAACTCCAGAGCTAAGTAATCCACTTGCCTTGGCCTCCCAGAGTGCTAGGATTTCAGGCATGAGCCACCACGCCTGGCCTATACATTTGAATCTTGACACTAGTTCTTATTTAAGTGAACTTTGTTCAAAGAGTATTTAACATTTTTTTTTTCAGGACTTTCTTTTAGTAATAACAATGGTAATTGAGGATAACTGGATTAATATTCTTTAATAAGAAATGTACCCTTTTACTGAATATTTAAACTACGTTTAAGTGTATATAAACAAATTTCCGATACCACAGTGTGTTTCTAATATTAAATTACAAACTTTTCTCATATATGAAATGTTATATTGTAAAATTTAGCATTGAAAATAAAAAGGCTTGTACCAGACTTACTGAATCAAAATGCTTTGTTGTATATTGTTTAAAAGAATAAACTTCCAAGTTTAGTTTTTTTTATCTCTATGACTTATTTATGCATTTGATGTCTCTCAGTAAGCCTTTACAATAAAATCCTTAAATGATGTCATTTGCTTATAAATCTAACATGAGAAACCTAAAAATTGACTCTCAGCATTTTCTTTGCCTTCTCCATTTTGTGGTTGGTTGTGACCTACATAATTTCCCTGAAATGAGTCAGGTTCCTTCCAAATAGTTTAGCATTCCAAGCACTCCATATAGGCTTCTGCACAATACTTGTTCTTTGCTCATTTCTACTGGCAATGTATTTTGTTATAAAAATGAACCACACTTTTTTTGCCAATAATAATATATTTGTTATAAATGTTATGTAACAAATTTTACTAGTTTCCATAAAAAAAGCCTTATCATTCCTATTGCTTTTGCTAAAGAAATACATGTACAATAATTGATTGGGGGATATATTTTAAATATTAATTTTATGTGTAGATAATTTCAAGTGATATCCAGTAGAAGCTTAGAATAATACAGTTCCATTCACATACTTAGCATGTATAACAGAGTCACTCATAATGAGAAAAAAAAAAAGAAAAAAATCCCCAAACACAACTACAGATTCATTTTTTCTTATCCTTTCTGTAATAGAGGCTCCAAGTTGACACAGATGGTAATAATAAGGAGGCAAGTTCTGAAAGCTGCCAACTGCGTCATCTTGACCTCTTTCAACACACCTCATCTGAAACGATAACTATAATTCCTGTCCTACATTATACTCTCCTGTAGTGCCACACATCTTTTAAAAGTATTAAGGAAACCATTCAGAGAGCATTATTGGAAAATAAGAGAGGGCAACTATTCTGGTCAACCAAATAATGAGTTTTAATACTTCCCAGCAGTTACCTAAAATCCCAGCTAAATCCAAAGACTTTAAGAGGCAAAGAGGAAAAAGGTCTTGCTAGAAGTGAGGTACAGGCTGGAGGAGAATTTCCTTGGAGCTAATATACTACATAGCAGTGTCATCTTTTGCCTCTTTTGTCTGCAATATTTCAACATATGTAAATTCATTATAGCATTGGTGAAAGACTCCGATATCAGAGGTCTTTCTCTTTTAGAGGAAACATCCATCCATGAAAAGCTTTGTGTAGATTAGATTTTATGTAGAGAAAATGCCTAATTGGCTAAAGAAAAGGTCTATCCTACTTTATCTTATGTATAACATGATAAAAAAAGTGAGTAGAGACAGCAATTTAAAATAAGTTGAATCAATAAATAGTATTCCAAAAATGGAAAAACAAACACCACATACACTTACTATTAAGTTAGAACTAATCCATCAGGAACCAATGAAAAGCACTAGGAAGAGGTAGGAGGGGAGGGGTAAATTCACACCTAGTAGGTACTATGCACACTATGTGGGTGATAGACACACTTATAACTTTTACTCAAACAGTAATAAAGTAATTAATGTAATCAAACATTTGTACCCCCGTATTATTCTGAAATAAAAATAAACAGTAAAATAAATTAAATCAATAAATATTCCTTGTCGATTTTTACAGTAAGATGCTTAAATCAAAAGTTTTGCCAAATACCATGATATTTATCTGTGTAAAACAACTTCTGTCACAACAAATTTATGCAAATCATTTATGCAATTTGTTTTTAATGAAGAATATCTGAAAATAAAAAGCAAAATACCTTCTAGTATTGATTCCATTAGTCCTACAGGAAACAGAATTCACCTCAGGTATTTCAAGAAACTTTCCAGACTGAGGACAAAGCCAATATATGTTGAGGCACTGAGAGATTAGTAATAGTGGGACATCTGTTTGACCCTACAGTTGAAGAGCAAGGGAAGGTAATAGCGCTACTGAATCTGAGATGCACTGGTGCCTTTCAGTAGTGGTGTCCTTGATGGAGCTACAGTCATCAACTACAGAGAGAAAATGCTGTCTAACAAGGTAGTGAGCAGAGAGCAAAATCCAACTTTCTCACTTGCCCTACGATTCCTATCTCACTACTTCCCACTGGCAGAGCCCAGCAGCACAAAGTCAGACAGGAAAGGAGTGCAGAAATACAGTCCATGGGGTCAGCCGTGGAAAAGGAGGACAGGGGAAGACAAAGAGTAAATTGAAGTCAGAAGGTAAAATAAGGAACCCCAAACATCCATATTCCCAAGACAAAAGGTTGACCACGGAAAATTAACATCTGGTAATTTTGGTCCCCAACTCTTTTTTATAAAATAAATACCACTTCATTATTTCTGTACAGATTATGTACACTCATTTTTAAAGAAATAAAAATGCATAAAGTCACAAAAATAAACAACAATTGCTCCAAATCTTTCCACATAGAAGTAAACACCATTAACGATGACTAAATCTCATTTCAGGTATTTCTCTTGCAGATAGACAGATATGTGGAAAGAGGACAGATGGAAAACTTTTGTTAAGCAAATGGAGCATACCATTTAATGCTAATATAGTAAAACTATTAGATTTAATTTTATTTTGGCAAGGCATGATGGCTCAACCCTATAACCCCAGCATTTTAGGAGGCCAAGGTGGGAGGATTCCTTGAGGCCAAAGGCTTGGGTAACAAGATCAGCCTGGGCAATGTAGAAAAAATAAGAAACACTAGCTGAGTGTGATGATGTGTGTCTGTAGTTCCAATTACTTGGAAGATTGAGCAGGAGTTTGAGGTTGTAGTGAACTACATCATATCAGTGCATTCCAGTCTATGCAACAGATTAAGATATTATCTCAGAAAGAAATTAATTTCACTTCAATTTAAGAGAATAAAAATATCTATATAAAACATTATAATATCAGAGTGCAAATAAATATGTTCTTACCACATTGCTACTGTATATTTTAAAATAACCTAAAGTTTAGAAAATATTTTGTTCATGAGATAGAGATCTGAATTAAGATATTTGCATTTCTTCAAAAGAAATCTATTAACTCCCTTCCATTAACGAAGAGTGTATCAGCATGTGAAATACTTCAGTCTTTCTCCTGCCTATATTCCAACACTTGTAAGAGCATATTATTCTATTTACATTATTAGGATTTATTTTTTATATTGTTATATTTTGCAAAGATGTTTAGTTCTATTTTTATAAAGAATAGATTTTCATCCCTGATGGTTTATAAGAATTTTTTAGACTTAAATTCTTTATTTGATTCAAGTTTTATAGTCTATAAATACCTTGGTTCTTTCATATTTTCAAACACCCCCATGATGTATTTATACTTGAAAGATAACTTAGCTGGCTATAAATTTATTGGGTTGCTCTCTTTTTCCTTTCTAAGTATTAACTGTTCCTCCTTAAGTACAACATATTACTATGGAGAACATATGAGACATATTTCATTTTTCTTCCTTGTTTGTATTTTCTTTCTCTATTTTAAATGTATAATTGTTACCTTAAAATTTAATAGTTTAAGGAGGATATATATTGATGTTGAATAATCTGAATTAAAATTTCCTAGTACATTATATGCAAATTAAGTTTTCTCCCTTTTCTGTTTTCTTTCATATAAAGTTAAGATATGTCCCAAAGAGATTACTCTGCCTGCTGAAGTATCTTTCACATTCATGGAAACACAATTAGAATATTTCTAAGAAATATTTATATGTATATAGAAATATTATATGTGTGTGTGTATATATATACATATATATGTATATATATATATATATATGGATAAACTATATAAAGTTAAAACACTAAAACCAACAAAGAACTTAAAAACAAACAAACAAACAAAAAGTTTGACAATGAAGTGAATACATTTTGACTATGTTCCAGGCCAAAAGGGGATGAATCTGTGTAGTGACAATTATGTGGCCACAGAAATTATATGTAAGCTATCTCTTTTATATAGTGTTCAACAGTCACTGGTTACATGTTAGGAAATATTTGCGTTTCATAGAATGTGTTGGGGATGGCATCCATAGTTCAGTGGGTAGGGTGCTGGCCACATACACCAAGGGTGGTGGGTTCAAACCCAGCCTGGGCCAATTAAAACAACAATGACAACTGGAACAAAAACATAACCAGGTGTTCTGGTGGGCACCTGTAGTCCCAGCTACTTGGGAGGCCAAGGCAAGAGAATGGCCTAAGCCCAAGAATTTGAGGTTGCTGTGAGCTCTGATGCCATATTCTCTACCCAGGGTGACAATTTGAGTCTCTGTCTCAAAAAAAACAAAAATATATTGGGGAGAATTCCTTCTTTTTATATGTTTTAGAAAAGATTTTGTAATATAGGTACTAGTTCCTCTTTGAAGGTTTGGTAGAATTCTGATGTGAAGACAATTGGTACCAGATTTTTCTTTTCTTGGGAGAGTTTGTATAATTAATGTTATTTCAGTGCTTGAGATAGGTCTATTAAACATATATAATTCTTTCTGGTTGAGTCTAGGAATGTGGCATGCTTCCAGATATTTGTCCATTTCCTCTAGATTTTCATATTTCAGAAAATAGATTTTTTTGTAGTAATTATTGAGGATTTTTTAAATTTCTATGGAATCTGTTGTTATTTCCCCTGTATCGTTTCTGATTGTCATTATTAGTAATTATACTTTTCTGTTTCTGCTTAGTCTAGCCAAAGGGTTATAAAACTTACTCTTTTCAAAAAACAAACTTGCACTAGACTGTTTATTGCAGCTCAATTTACGATCGCCAAAATGTGGAAACAACCTAAATGCCCACCAATCCAGGAATGGATTAACAAGCTATGGTATATGTACACTATGGAATACTATTCAGCCATTAAAAAAATGCAGACTTTACAGCCTTTGTACTAACCTGGATGGAAGTGGAACACATTATTCCTAGTAAAGCATCTCAAGAATGGAGAAGCATGAATCCCATGTACTCAACTTTGATATGAGGACAATTAATGACAATTATTGACACTGTGGGGGTGAAGGAAGGGGAGAGCAGAGAGAGGAAGAATGAGGGAGGGGTGGGGAAAGGAAGAGCAGAGAGAGGGAAGGAGTAAGGGGG
>CAUYON010025180.1:0-11190 GCA_963573935.1 Arctocebus calabarensis | reverse complement strand
GGTGAGCCCCAGCCTTCTCCATGGTGGTGAAGACGCCAGTGGACTCCACAACATACTCAGTGCCTGCCTCACCCCATTTGATTTTGGAGGGATCTCGCTCCTGGAAGATGGTTATGGGATTTCCATTGATGACAAGCTTCCTGTTGTCAGCCTTGACTGTGCCATAGAATTTGCCATGGGTGGAATCATACTGGAACATGTAGACCATGTAGTTGAGGTCAATGAAGGGGTCATTGATGGCAACAATATCCGCTTTGCCAGAGTTACAAGCAGCCCTGACGACCAGGCGCCCAATACAACCAAATCCGTTTATTCCGACCTTCGCTTTCACCATGGTGCCTCAGGGATGCGGCTGGCGCTGCACGAGAGGAAGTGGCTGTCTGACTAATGGGAGGACCAGAGAGCCTCCTCTCACATTTTTGACTGGCATCGAAAATTTTTCCTCGACTTAACTGCACAGGATAACATTTCCTCGGCTCAGCTACACAGAATAACATTTCTGATGTATTGCAAATATTGACATTTTAAAAATAAATAGTCATATCACGCTTTTAAATGCACCTGCTGAAATTGACCTACTATAGTAATTTAATACCCATCATCACTCACTTAGAAGAGACAGACAAGCTCTTTTTTAATAGTGAATAGTTTTGTAATTTTCATTTCTCTCCTTGAACTGTTTCCATTCCATTTCCCCCATAGGATTGTATTCTAATGTGACGTGTTTATATGCTTGAAAGTATTTTATTAATTACCCTATCATAATTCCCTCAACAAAAACTATACAAGTTGAAATTACATTTTTTAATTACCTGTGACCATAAAGCTCTAGAGTTAAATATTTTATTTTTTTGGTCTGAGCTAACCGTACAATTATGAGTGTCTAATTTATCAAAACCAGCTCATTATACATTTTTGTAAATAATTAAGCATAAAAATGAGATTTTGTTAGAATTGCATCTCTTGATGAGATTGATGGAGCTGTCTTTTTTTCTGCAATGAGTCCTTGACTCCACAACTGAATATTACCCTTGGCAAGATGAACCAGAATTCTATATCAGTTTTTCTCCTACTTTTTTTTATTATTTTAATGTACACATAAAATGTTTTTGTAATGTTCACAAAATAAGTAAAAGGGAATGGAAGGGGATTTTATTACAGTTCCATCCCTCAATTATTTGAACTCCTTCAGCGTTACGTGCCAAGATTCACATAATAATTCATCATCAAGAAGACTTCAATTGGTCTAATTTTATTGTATGCAAAGCTCAGTACTAGAAACACCTTGATTTGCACCTGTTCCCCCTCTGCATTACAGGAGGCTTACAGCTGTGAGCAAGGACATGTATTTATTTTTATTTATTTTTTTCATGAAATGGAAGAAGGGAATCAGTGAAAGAAAGCCAAGTCTGCCAAGAAAAATCTTGATTGTAGCTGCCTTCTTAGATGGGTCTGTTCTGGGAAATTGAATCTCAGAAAGGCCTCATATGTGCCCTCATATGCCCTAGTTAAGACTCATGATGCCAGGGGCCCCCTGAACTTAGCCTTTGGCTGGTGAACATTTGACCAAGTGCTTGCAGGACATCAGCCTCTGGGGAAGACCCAGCCTGGTCTTCTCTCTGCTCTGTCTCCAGGGCTTGCCTAGTGAACACCTCAAGGACTGACTTGGGAAACGCAGTCAGACCCTGATGGTGCTGACAGTGGTGAGTCACTGGTCCTCAAAGCTCATGAGGGCTTCCCAAGCTCCGGGTCAAAAGTTGGAGAGGCCATGTGAACTCTGTTTCCATGGTATCAAATGTTACTCTGCTCAAGTTTTTAAGGTATAGATTCTAACAGAGTTAACCAGAGATTTTCATCAGCAGAGCTGAATCTCGTTTCATTTATTGATTAACCTGTACATTCATTTCTTCATTCATCAAGAGGGTAAGAAATGGAGTGTTCTTTGGGCTTCCACCACGTATTTGCCAGGGCCTGAAGCAGGCACCGGAGGCACAGAAGTGAGTCCAGGGGCTTCACCATGGGGAGGCAGATGCAGGGAGGTGAACAAACCCCACACCTCTGGAATGGAAATCCAAGCCCTGAATGTGACAAGAGGGAGAGAGATTCAGGGTCTGGTGGACCTTTGGGCTGCATCCTCAACACCGTATGCTCTGCGCAAGCCCCTGCCCAGCTGACCTGTGCCATGTTCCTGTGTGAACATGGAGGGTGGGGGGACCTCAAATCTCCCAAGATTCTCTGACAGTCACCTTCTATGTCAGGACTCTGCCTTCTTAATGTATCCTCTCGGAAACATTTTCAGGAGTGGGGGAGAGGAGACCAAGGAGTGGTAAGGGGAAGTTAAACTCATCCCAAAATGTTCCTGACAACTGCATCTCCCCTGATGGTTCCTCTAACTCCCCACCCTGAATCGGCGCCTAATGTGGGGTCTGGTCTGATTAGCACGGGTCCAACTGTCTCTGACTTTCTGCATTTGAGACCATGAGGATTTAAAAAGCTTCAATTTGTTGACGGTTCACCACCACTGCGCTGGGTGATATGATTCATTCTCTCTCTCTCCACCCCCCTCTTTCTTCCCACTCCTCCTGCTTTCTTTTCCTTTTTGGGGAGTCAGATTTGTAGAGGCATAATTTATATACAAAAAAATTCACTACTTTTCTAGTTCATTTGTATGAGTTTTAACAAATGCATATAGTTGTCTACTGACCATAGTCAAGATATAGAACATTTCTACCATTCTAACAAATTCTTCCATGATCCTTTTGTAGTCAACCCTGCCCTACACCCACCCTGGCAACCGAAGATGTGTTCTCTGTCCCCAGAGCTTTTGTCTTTTCCAGATTGTTTCCCTCCCTTCCTCTTTCCCTTCCTTCCTTCCTTCCTTCCTTCCATCCTCCTTCCCTCCCTCCCTTCCTTCCTTCCTTCCTTCCTTCCTTCCTTCCTTCCTTCCTTCCTTTCTTCTTCTCCTCTCTCCCTCATTCTGCTCTTTCTTTTCTCCTTTGGCAGCCAAGTTCATTCTGTAAATGAACAAGAAGGAAGGCAAACCAATTTTTTAAAGGAAATAAATTCTATGTACTGCTTGATGAATGCTGGTCTACTTAGCTCAGGGGAAGAATTTGAGAGCAGAGATTTCTTTGCTTTTCCTGGCCAGAACTCACACTAAGATAGGGGGAGATTATGTTATTATTTTGACAGAGCCAAGAATTATTTGGATGAAAAATGGATTCCTACTTGAGCAAGAATAGGATTGCAAGAACAGAGGGATAAGGTTACCAAGAGCCTTGATACATCACACTCCAAATTAATAGCTCAGCTCCTACTTTCTTGCAGACTTGAGATATTGGCTGTGTTTCCTTGGCTGTGACTTAATAATTACAACCTGTGTTCCAAAGAAGGCTTAGTTCTTCTCTAAATGAGCAACATAAAAAACTGGTTTCCAAATATGTGCAGCATGAGACACATTTGGTAGAGTTAGCATCAGAAACTCATCAACAACAAAAAAGAGGGAGGGGACTCGAGCTGCCCATGGCTGGTCTACAAGTTCAACTGATTTAACAGATTCACCAATGAAACATCAAGGTCTCCAGCTCTGCCACTCTCATGTCGCAAGACTGCCTCTGTCGGTACAGATGGCCTTGGCCTCTCCTGCGAAGAGCCAGGAGGGCGCAGAGGTGCAGAGAAGGGGGGAAGCAGGTAGCGGGCCTGGGCTCTGTGTGTCAGAGTCCCCTAATCGCCCCCAAAGATCTCCCATCTCAACTGTATTAGTTTGCTTGGGCTGCCTGATATCTTTTTCCTGCCCAACACCAATGATGTGATGTCTCAATTCGCCAGCACCAACTGGGCATCCTACACCTCAGACCTGTCCTGACACTGACTTCTGGAGTCAGCGCAGATGGTGACATCCCGCTGCGTCCTCACACAGTCTTCCCTCTGTTCGTGTCTGTGTTCTAATCTCCTCTTCTTACACGGACCCCAGTCAGATGGGATCAGAGCCACTTTGATGACCTCATGTTGACATAATCACCTCTTTAAAGGCCCTGTCTCCAGAAACAGACACACCCTGAGGTCCTGAGAGTTGGGGCACGTCTGGTTTGGGGCGGACACAGTTCAGCCTGTAACACCAAAAGTGGGAAGGGAGGAAAGAAGGAGGAAGGGACAGAGGAGCAGGGACGAAGGCAAGCAGAGGGAAACACACAGCTGAGTGAGGGGCCAGGACGGGCAGGTGGGGCTGGGTTTCCTGGGGAGGTGTGCGCTGGGGTCAGGCTCTACATCCTGTCACCTCAAGTAGGGCTGTGGGCTCTGGAGTCAGGCTAACCTAGCACACAGGTGCTCAGTGGAGCAACTTACTCCACCTCAGTTTCCTCATCTGTGAAATAAGGATTCTTATAGGGACGTGGAGTTATGTGTATTAAAATTAAAAGCATGTGTATAAAACCTAGAAGTCCTGTACCCCAGGCTCTCTCAGCTTGCAGGGCTTAGTGAGGGGGCCCCAGTGCTGGACAGAGGGGCAGGAGTGAGTGACTAGAGGGTGGGTGCATGATGAAGATGAGGACATGAGCTGGTGTGGCCCGAGGGAGGTGGGGCTGGCACCCTCAGTGGAGGACGAGGAGGGAGCATGGATCTGGCAGAGGCTGGACAGTAGGCAGCCAGCCAGAGCCCCAGGAGGCCATGGGCCAGGCAGGTCCCTCAGTCTGCCTGCTCCCATTCTGGGAGACCGTGTGTGTGTGTGTGTGTGTGGGTGTGCATGTTGGGGCTGGAGGGCACCCTATGTTGCTGTGGTTTGAGAAAGGAGTGCCCACAGCCATGCAGCTGCTGGAAGGTGAAACAGAGGACAGAATCATAAGGAATATTGGTGTGGGGCCAGGGGATCCCACTGTCAGAGGCAAACAGAGTTTGGTCCAGGTGTCCCTACATTGTAGCTGATTCCAGGGAAGGAGAATGTGAGCCTCATCCTCCTCCCTGGTGGGCCTGGGGCTCACATTGTCCCCTCCCCTGGGGACAATAAAGAAGACCCTAATACCTTGCCAGCTGGGTGACCCACTCTCCAATCACAACTAGGGGTGGGATGGGGGAGCTCTGGGCTTGAACTCTGACCCCAACAGAGCCCAAAGGCGCCAGTGGTGCTTGGCCAGCCTGTGGTCCTAGTGGCTTTTCAGGAGCCACCCCTGATGCTGTGTTCAGGCCCCAACTGTCCCGCCTCCTGGGGAACCAAAGCCTGGAGATACCATGAGTCATTAGCTTTTATTTTTAGTTTTATGCCACAGAAGACGTGCAGTAATGAGACCAGCTTAAATGTCTTGTTATAAAAGGGATGATGAAGGGTGGGGGCGGGTGGGAAGAGAGAGAAAGCCAGACAGACATGGACAGAGGAGAGATCAAGAGGAAGAAATGAAGAAACGTGCCAAGACCAAAGCAAGGGTTCCCTCTAAATGGCAAGATCAAGAGTAATCTTCAAATATTCCTATAAAGAATATGCGTTATTTATAGTCAAAAAATGTATGTTAAATAAAGCCCTCTCAAGTCAGTGTCATGCAGGGCTTCTACCAGGTACCAGCCTGGCTGCAAAGAGACTGCATCTTTCCCAAAGGCTTCAAAGAAAGTTCTGGAGCCATCATAGGCCATACATACATCCCTGAAACTAAAACAGTGTAGTAGCTGGCTTCTACGACAGTGCCCGTCTTCCTCATCTCCAGGGCAGACCTTGTGGCCAAAAGGATGTTTTAGAAAAAACAGAACATTACTTCTGAGGATCAACTGGAAGCGACATTGCAGCTCCACCTCGTTTGCTCTCGAATCTCCCACTCTGGGTGAAGACAGCCACCGTGTCTTCAGGATATTCAAGCAGCCTTGTGGATTGGCCCATGTTGAGAAGAACTGAGGCCCCCACTACCAGTAAGCACCAGCGCCAGCCGCATGTGGCCACACTCCAGGGAGTGGCTCCTCCAGCCCCAGTCAAGCTTTCAGAAGAGGCAGGGGGAGCTGATGGCTGGACTATAGGCTCTTGAGAGACCACCCAGCTAAGCCCCTCTCAAGTGCCTGACCCACAAAAGCCAGGAGATAAGAAATAGTTTTGTCTTTTAAGCCACTAAGTTTATGGTAATTCATTATGCAGCATTAAATAACGACTACGAATGGTGACTTTGTTTGGAAAGTTGTGGGTCACAAAACAGCCCCAGAACCAGAGTTGGAGTCCACCCTCCCCAAACCACAGAGCTGCAAGAGAGAGAAAGAATAGGACTGTTACAAGGATGGATCTGTAGCAATGGGGATTCAGTGGGGAGTGTGCACATGCGGGGTTGGATACTGTCTTTCTTTATTTACAATTTTCATACTTTGTCCATTGTGCAGAGTTTTTTGTGGTTGTTGTTTTATTTTGTTTTTACATTACTTATGAGTTTCTAAAACATTATATTAAAATATTGTCTGTCTTGGGGTTTGGCAGCCCTGAGATTGGGCATCCAAGGCCAATGCCTCCCCCTGTGGCCAGGTCCCTCCCCACAAACCCTAAGCCTCAGAGATTCTCCCCTGCCTCTGCCCGTGGGGTATGGTGAGAGGGGGTGGATCACCCTCTGCTCACTTTGACCACATCTGGCTTCTGATATTTCATACCCTGTTCCTCTGGCCTGTCTCATTATCGAGACCCCTGCACTCAAATACAGTAGCTACTGGCCACATGTGGCTGCTGAGCGCTTGAGAAGTTTCTGATCCAAACTGAGACAGGCTCTAGGTACAAAGCACACACCAGGTTTCAGCATCTCCTACAAGATATATCCTGTCAAATATCCCAGGCATGATTTTTATGTTAATTCCATATCTAAATGATCTCTTTTAGACATGATCTAGATAAATCTACCACAGTATCACCTATTTTGAATGCATTTTTTTCTTGGAAAAATGTGGCCCACAGTCTGTATCTTTGGGGTAGACGCTTCTAGAGTCTTCCTTGACCAATCAGATCCAGTTCTCACAAATCAAGTTTTGGGTCTCAGGAGAAATGCTTCCTGTGTACCTTTCAAAACCCTGTCTGGGAAGTCAAGGCTGGACTTTTCTTGGGAATCTGGACTCAATAATTGCAACTCTCCTCAAGGCCCCAGACTTACAGAGATGAAGACTTCAGAATATCATCTCATGTTTTGCTTGTCCACCCATCACGCCCTTCTATGGAGATGGAGAAGGTGGTGGATGGTCCTCATCTTCCTTTAGCATGTGCTCTCCCTCCCCCACCCTGTCCCCTTTGCCCCTTGTCCCTACTCACCCCATCTCTAGGTGCTCACCCATGTTGTGCTCGTATCTCAGAAGTGCGTCAGGGGAAGGGGGGGAAGTTGGAGAAACACAGCCAGGTAGAAGGTAGAAGCCACAGGAAGCAGTTTTCAACTCCAAGAGGGGGAAGGAGAGTGCTTTGTCCCAGCCACCTACCAGGACAAGCCATCTGGAGGGAGCCAAGCCCACCACTGACTGGGTCCAATCAGGGCCAGGACAGCCAGCTCTATGGGAAGCTAGGTGATGCAGGCTCTTTTGTACCAGAATCACACTGAAAATGTGGTCAGCAGGCAGGTTCCTAGCCCCAGCCCTATAGATCTGCCACAACAGGCCTGGGGAAGAGCTTCTGGGGTCTGGATTTTTAACAGTGTAAAGCCCACCCTTGGAGAAGAGGGAATCGTTATGTTGGCTGGAGTCAACTCTGGTAGGTGATCACACTACACGCCAAGTTATTGTTTATTGAATGAATGAATGAATTTGAAGACATATTAACATTCCTCCAGCCTCTTCTTTCCCTAAGTGAGGTAGGCAACAGCTCTCAGAAAAATCCCTTTATCTCAGCAGGAACACTTTGGGGTCCTCAGGGGCCTGGAAAACTGCTATCTTCAATATTCAATGTTATTTTTAAAGTCTTTTCTAACTTGGACCTTGGGAAGATACTCTTCTAGCACAAGCATCTTTGGCATCTTCTGATAAGCCCTGGGTCCGAGTTAGAGTGTTAATCTCTGAGAACAGTCTCTGTTGTTCATTTATGTGTTAGTTAGCTAAGGCCACCACAGCAAACTACCCAGACCGGGTGAATTAAACAATAGAAATTTATTGCCTCGCGGTTCTGGAGGCTGGAAGTCCAAGTCCAAGGTGTTGGCAGGGGTGGTTCCTCCTGAGGCCTCTCTCCTTGACTTGCAGATGGCCACCTCCTCCCTGTACCCTCACAGGGTAGTCCCTCTACACATGTCCGTGTCCCAATCTCCTCCTCTCATAAGGGCCCCAGTCTGATTGGAGTAGGGTCCACTCCTGTTAACTCACTTCAACTTAATCCTATCTTTAAAGGCCCTGCCTCCAAATAGAGTCACATTTGAGGTACTGAACTTAGGACTTCAACACAAGAATCTTAGGGAACACGGTTCAGCCTAAAACAATTTGCAATCAGAAATTTATGATTTTCAGGTTGTGGGTCCCTGTTCATTGGAATGAAGCCTTTGCCCTGAAAGCCACAGTGACTGGGGCTACTGCGATCTCCTAGAGCTCACAAGAAGGTAAACCAAAGTCATTTCCCACATACTCTGCAAACGGCATACTCGGGAGTCCACGGCGGCCATGGCCGTGGTGTTGTGACTGTGGTCTAAGGAGGCAGCATGTGGGGTCATTCCTGACTCACCTCCCAGAGAAGCTGAATGCCTTGCTGGGGTCTCAGGTGTGGTGTATCAACCAGGCCCCCTGCCCCGCTCCCCTGCTACATGGAGACCCTTCCCAACAGAGCCCCACTCTGGGCTCCGGCCTCCCCCTCCCTGAGTTTCTCAACTTGTTTCTTTCATTCGGGTCTGGGGAGGTTGAGTCACTCTGAAGGAGCTTGACAAAATAGCTCACAAAAGTGTTTTTTATTTTAATAATAAGCGGTACCAGATGCTTCCCCAGTGAGACTCCTCGCTTGAGCTGTGATAAACACAGCAACTGGAAAGTCACTTTATTAAACCATAAATGTTCCCCACAAATCATAGCTAAATTAGCCCATGGCGGAAGCCGTTCAGAGGCCGTTCAGAGGCTTCAACTCTGAGAGGAAGGAAGATGGTAACGACACCCTTCGATCACTTCCTCATTAGGCCTTAAAGATCCCTATGTCGTCCTGTCCCACAGGCTTGGAGGTACTTGGCATAAATGCAGGTGTGCACGTGCACATGAGGGAGTGTGAGGGAGAGAAAGAGAAGACATCTAAACTACAAGCCCCTGTGGCATCTGTCCCCATCACAGCCCACCTGTCTTTCAGGTCCTCCTGCTGGAGATGACATTCTGCCAGACACAGGACCAGCCATATCGTAACCTCATGAGTGACACATGGATTTGAGCCAACGACTAGCTGGAGACCTAGCCATTAACCTTTCTCCTTGGTGACCCTGAGGAATCCCTTTCTCTCCCTTGGACTCAGTTTCTTTAGCTGTAAAATGGGAGAAGTAGTGGGAATCACTGATTTTCAAACTGTGCCCAACAGAACCCTAACAGAGGTAACTCAAAGACTTCTGTGGTGACCCAGGGGAAGTGTGAGTGATGGACTTCAAGCTGCACACCTTCACTTCCACCTGAACAATTCCCTGTTGACCTATTTTACATGCTGCAACCATAGGTTGTTTTGTTGTTGTTGTTGTTTGTTTTTTAAGGGAGCTGAAGGCAGAAGCTGAAATGCACTTGACTTAATGACCTCTGGGGGGCGGGGTTCTTGTTCGAAACTTCATGGCACTCAGAAGCTGGGACCTTCAAAGCCTAGGAAAGAGTGTCCACGGGAAGGTTTGCTTACAAGCTACTCTGCAGGTGACAGTCACCTCCACACCTGTCTGGTAGTAGGTTTTGTGGCTCAACTTTGTATCATAATTAATCCAGCGCTTATGCTTGTTACCCTGTCTAGTTGCTCTGTATTGGAGTCATAAAGGCACATATTGCGTGTCTCCAGTATCCTTTCCTATGCCTGTGGCAGGCATCACCAATCAATCACCATCATGTTCTCCTACTGAGCCCACATCAGAAATCTCATCCCATTGTTCTAGATAACTACTACCAATTGAAATGCAAAAGCATGCAAGATAGAACTTTCCCTTTTGGGTAGAAAACATCTGAAAATGTGGGAACAGACCTTGTTTAACATGATGCTTTCAAAGTATTTCCTTTCCTGCTCAGAGGGAGCTCAGGGAAGATTTTCCATGTCTTCAATTTCTGAGTGATTCCTGCCTCTTGATATTCACATCTTAGTATAGTCCCTTCTCTGACCTGTGTAAACCCCAAGGATATGGCAGAGATGACAGTATGACTTAAGAGATGTCAACCTTAAATAATGAGATTCAGAAGATGTAATTAAATATAGAGTTTATTTGATCACAGATTTATGGGTGTTGATTTTGTAGCCAAGCAGTTTTAAAGAGGTCAAGTGACATTCCCAAGGTCACAAAATAGTAAGCGGTAGAGATCATATTCAAACCCTTGACCATCTATCTACAAAGTTCAAGTTCAATGTCAATATTCTGTTATGCTGATTCTCAATTTTTGCCCTGAACAGAGTAAGAGACACTTGAAGACGCCATGGAATCTGTACTAACTACCTAGAACCCTGATACAAAGAAAGTTGAACAGCTACTTCATCATTATCCTACCTCAACAATTTGGTAGACAAGGCGGGACTGGATCACATTTTCTGTCTACTGGAATGGTTTGTTGACTTGGCTCTAAACAATTAGAGGACTTTTTAGTTTGGTCAGGTCCCAGTAGTGTATTTTTGATACTGCTTCAATTGCCTGGAGAGTCCTCCTCATAAAAAATTCACCCAGGCCGATTTCTTTGAGAGTTTTCCCTGCACTTTCTTTTAATATTTTTATAGTTTCACGTCTTAAGTTTAAATCTTTGATCCAGTGAGAGTCTATCTTGGTTAATGGTGAAAGATATGGGTCCAGTTTCAGTCTTCTACAGGTTGCCAGCCAGTTCACCCAGCACCATTTGTTAAATAGGGAATCTTTTCCCCACTGAATGTTCTTAATTGGCTTGTCAAAGATCAAACAGCGGTAAGTAGCTGGGTTCATCTCTTGGTTCTCTGTTCTGTTCCATACATCTATCTCTCTGTTTTTGTGCCAGTACCATGCTGTTTTGATCACTATCGATTTATAGTACAATCTCAGGTCTGGTAGCGTGATTCCTCCTGCTCTGTTTTTATTTCTAAGTAATGTCTTGGCTATT
>CAUYON010025175.1:0-28461 GCA_963573935.1 Arctocebus calabarensis | reverse complement strand
GAGAGGCTAATTAAGGACACAACTCCCTTCACCATAGCTTCAAAGAAAATGAAATACCTAGGTATATACCTAACAAAGGAGGTGAAGGACCTCTATAAAGAAAATTATGAAATCCTGAGAAAGGAAACAGCAGAGGATCTCAACAAATGGAAAAACATACCATGCTCATGGCTAGGAAGAATCAACATTGTTAAAATGTCTACCTATTTATGTCTACAAAGCAATCTACCTATTTAATGCCATCCCTATTAAGGTACCAACATCGTAAGAGATGTTTCAAGATTTGGAAAAAATGATTCTGCGTTTTATATGGAACCAGAAAACCCCGGCATAGCTAAGGCAATTCTTAGTAATAAAAACAAAGCTGGGGGTATCACCATTCCAGACTTTAGGCTGTACTACAAAGCCATAGTGGTCAAGATGGCATGGTACTGGCACAAAAATAGAGACATAGACATCTGGAATCATTTAGAAAACCAGGAAATGAAACTAACAACTTACAACCACCTAATCTTCAATAAACCAATCAAGAACATACCTTGGGGGAAAGACTACCTATTCAATAAATGGTGCTGGGAAAACTGAATATCCACATGTAAAAGACTGAAACTGGACCCTCACCTTTCTCCACTCACAAAAATTGACTCAAGTTGGATAAAGGACTTAAATTTAAGACATGACACAATAAAAATCCTGAAAGAAAGCATAGGAAAAACACTGGAAGATATCGGCCTGGGGAAAGACTTCATGAAGAAGACTGCCATGGCAATTGCAACAACAAAAATAAACAAATGGGATTTAATTAAACTCAGAAGCTTCTGTACAGCTAAGGAGACAACAACTAAAGGAAATAGACATCCTACCCAATGGGAAAGGATATTTGCATATTTTGAATCAGACAAAGGCTTAATATCCAGGATCTACAGAGAACTCAAATTAATCCACATGAAGAAAGCCAACAATCCCTTATATCAATGGGCAAGAGACATGAATAGAACCTTCTTTAAAGAAGACAGACGAATGGCTAACAAACATATGAAAAAATGCTCATCATCCCTAATTATTAGAGAAATGCAAATCAAAACCACCCTGAGATACCATCTAACTCCAGTGAGAATGGCCCACATCACGAAATCTCAAAACTGCAGATGCTGGCGTGGATGTGGGAACATTTTTACACTGCTGGTAACTGATACAACCTTTTTGGAAGGAAGTATGGAGAACTCTCAAAGAACTCAAGCTAGACCTCGCATTTGATCCTGCAATCCCATTACTGGGCATATACCCAGAAGGAAAAAAAACCCTTTTATCGTAAGGACACTTGCACTAGGCTGTTTATTGCAGCTCAACTTACAATCGCCAAAATGTGGAAACAACCTAAATGCCCACCAACCCAGGAATGGATTAACAAGCTATGATATATGTACACTATGGAATACTATTCAGCCATTTAAAAAATGAAGACTTTACAGCTTTTGTATTAACTTGGATGGAAGTGGAACACATTATTCTTAGTAAAGCATCTCAAAAATGGAGAAGCATGAATCCCATTTACTTAATTTTGATATGAGGACAATTAATGACAATTATTGACACAGTGGGAGTGAGGGAAGGGGACAGCAGAGAGAGAAAGAATGAGGGAGGGGTGGGGAAAGGAAAAGCAGAGAGAGGAAAGGAACGAGGTGGGGTGGGGTCTTGGTGTGTGCCACACCTTTAGGGGGCAAAACACACACACATACAAAAAAAAAATAGAAGTGTCAAAATAAGATGTCAAACTTCGTATTTAAGGAAATTGGACGTTTCACACCTAATAATCTAAGATACAGGACTATTCAGATTTTCTAGTTCTCATGGCTCATGTGAGGTATTTTATTTGAAAACCTTATCCATGTCATCTGTATTCCAAATGTTTCATCACAAAATTGTTGAAGCAAGATTTTAAGATCCTTTAAATGTCTGTGGAATATGTAGTAATAATTCCTTTTCTTTCCTGATACGAGTAATACTATACACCACTAAGGTTCATTTCCATCCACCAAAAAACAAACAAAGGCTGATGTGCACTATGACTCACAACCATAATCTCAGGAACACTGTCCAGCAGTGTTACCCAGGGAAGGAGCAAAGCAGGTATAGTATAAACAATCCAACAATTCCCTCTCAACAGCTTTTATCATCAGCAATGACCATGAATCTGAGCTAAGGAGACACTAACTGAAGGAGGAACCTGCTATAGGTAATGTGGAAGGGCCGCCAGCAAGAACTTAGAAGAAAAATAACCACCACAATCCTAGCACAGTTGTAAGCTAGGATACCCAGTCCTCCCCTCCCAAGGTAACCAGAGATAGAACTGAGGGAGCCATGAGATCATACACTTTTTTTTCTCATTCATCTTTATTTTCACAATCCTGTCATGGAAAAATTAGCATTTCATTGGATTATAAACGTGGACAACAAACCATGGTAAGACCAGTTCTGGTGACTCTGTCGCCAATAAAATTTAATATCACAGCACAGTTGCTGGAGACACTGCAAAATTATCATTTGTATGAGCATCACAGATTGAAATTATAAGAAATATTTGCTATAACACTGAATTTTGTTACAAAATGCATTAATAAAGATCATACCATAAATTTTTAATACTATTTTGATAATTTTGTTTAAATATCATTTATGACCCTATTTTTTATTTTATTTTATTTTATTTTTTTGCAGTTTTTGGCCGGGGCTGGGTTGGAACCCACCACCTCCGGCATATGGGGCCGGTGCCCTATTCCTTTCAGCCACAGGCACTGCCCTATAACTCTATTTTTTTAATGCCTCATCAAACATTGACTTCCCCAAACTCCAAAGAGGTCCAAGGCACAAAAGACAGAAAAAGGGAGAGCGAGATTAAGAACATCTGGGAGGAATGAAGGATTTCACATTTCAAGCAATGCACTCCCCCTGGGCCAGGCCGCGCTGACTAGTTCCTGGTGTTACTTACAGAGCTCCCACCAACATCCAGCCACCCACAAAAATAACTGCCCCTCCAGAGACTTGGCCTTCACCCTAGGTTGAACCATTAACCTACTTCCCAAGAAAAGGGCAAAGTAAAAAGTAGATAAAGCACGGGTTTTGGGTGGCGCCTGTGGCTCAGTGAGTAGGGCGCCGAGCCCATATACCAAAGGTGGTGGGTTCGAAACCGGCCCCAGCCAAACTGCAACAAAAAAATAGCCTGGCGTTGTGACCGGCGCCTATAGTCCCAGCTATTCCGGAGGATGAGGCAAGAGAATCGCCTAAGCCCAAGAGATGGAGGTTGCTGTGAGCTGTGACGTCACAGCACTCTACCCAGGGTGACAAAGTGAGACTCTGTCTTTTTTTTTTTTTTTTTGAGACAGAGCCTCAAGCTGTCACCCTGGGTAGAGTGCTGTGGCGTCACAGCTCACAGTAACCTCCAACTCCTGGGCTCAAGCGAATCTCCTGCCTCCGCCTCCCAAGTAGTTGGGACTAAAGGCGCCTGCCGCAACGCCCGGCCATATTTTGGTTGCATCCGTCATTGTTGTTTGGCGGCCCGGGCTGGATTCGAACACGCCAGCTCAGGTGTACATGGCTGGCGCCTTAGACGCTTGAGCCACAGGCGCCGAGCCGAGACTCTGTCTTAAATAAATAAATAAATAATTTTTAAAAGCATGGGCTTTGAGCCAAAAGTGTCCAAAACTGGGCCCTGACATGTAGTACGTTGTGGCTTTCATTCCCCATCCCCCAGTCTCTCCACTGTGAAAAGAGATAACATTCCCTATCTTTCCCAGTTACTCTGAGGTTTAGAAACTACGTATCCAAGCAACTGACAAGCATATGGTTTCCTTGAGTTAACATTAATTGAATCCCTAGGGTCAAAACTGTCCCTATCCCACACTTAGAGTTAGGGGCTGGCAAAGAGAAACGAGAGAGAAAAATAAAGTTGGAACATGAAGAATGGAAAGGAAAAAAGTCATCCTTCAAAGTCCAGTGTGAAGACCATCTCTTCTTCAATAAAGCCTTCCCTCTTCTCCTCGTGACCCCATAGCACTTAATCACCTGGCAGTGGGTGCCTCGTTCTGAGAATGAATGAAAAACACTAAACAGAAAAGGACAGAAACAATGCTTCACCCCACATAACGCAAACCACCAGAGATGCCAACCCCTTAGCAGAACAATCTTAATCGAGAGCAATGAATACAGGAAGCAGTGCGTTAACACCAATGCCAGCTCCAGTACCTCGGGGGAAAGACGGCTTTTCCACATAAAGATCAATGCCAGCTGAAGGCTAGACTCGGAAGAGATGAGGGAAACTGAGTCCCAAGAGTACAAGGCAAAAGAAATCTCTAGCTTTAGGTTCCTGGAGTGGCAGCAATCAGGCAGGCGCACCTTCAATACTTTCCAAGGGGGCCAGACTCGGCAATTCCCCGCAGCAGTGCTAGAAATTGGGGAGGAGGCCAAGGAGAGAGGGCGCGAGCGGGGCGTGCGTGAACTTGGTGCGGCAGGCGGGAACCCAGGCGGCGGCTGGCCCGGCCACCTTTGTCTCCTCGGCGGGACCGGGAACTTCCTCTGGCCCGCCCTCTGGCGTGCACACTGGAATTCGGGGAGGAAATGGAAAGCGTCTTGGGCACTTCTTTTTAACACAGTAAGCCAGAGCAAAAGGTCAGGTCCTAACCTCCCCCAAGACGCCCTAAGGTCACCAGCTACCAACCTCGGGGCTGTCCCGGGCGGCGGCGACGTTCACGCGCGCCACGAATTCCCAACTCCCCCACCCCCTGCCCGCACTGCGGCGTCCCAGCGGTGGCGGCGGCGGCGGCGTCTGCAGGGTTTCCCGGGGCGCCGCCTTCCTTCCCGCAGAGCCGCCCTTTGCTGGGGCAGTCCGGCGCGCGTCCCCAGAGCGCGCCCCGGTCCCCGTGCCCGCGCGCCCCCCGCCGGGGCGGCCGGACGCGGGGACCCGCCGCGTTCCCGGGGAGGCGGCGAGCAGGCGGGGGGAGGGGAGGCGAGCGGGCGGCAGGCCTCCCCGCGCCGAGCCTCGCGCGCAGACCTCACCCCTACCCGGGTGTCCACTGCGGGTCTGCGGCTGTCTGCAGATGAACTGCAGGGCAGAAGTCACCTGAACCTCGAGGAGGGCCGTCGATCCACCCCCAGTGGTCCCCACGTTCGTTTTGTAGGCCAAAGGAGGCAGCTCGGTGGGGTGGGAAGAGGGCGGGCTCTGCGGCGCTGGCAGCTCCCTGGAGCTTGCAGTGTGATCTTAGCCTGCTCAGCCTCGCGGCCACCTCTATGAGACAGAAGTAAGCTTCCCTGCTTCCCTTCGCAAATTAGAGTGGAAAGCAAATGAAGTTCGTGAATTGTAAAACAACTTACAGAGATCACTACTGCAAAATGCAGACCAGCGGTTTGGAATGCCTCGTGAGAGTGGACGATAATGCGGATGCCTCCTGGGGCTGTGATTAGGTTGGTGTCTTTTTACAAGCCCGGGCCAAGGGACTGAACTTGCCAGAGTTCCCCCGATTTATCTCAGCAGAATCACCTGGGCTCTCTTTAAAACCTCAGGCTTCTTGATCCCTCCTGAAACCAGAGGAGCAGACTGGTCAGAGGAGGGGCGTCTCAGGTGGTTCTGTGCTGAGGTGAATGTAGATAACCCTGCCTTGGGCAGCAGGGAAATGCTGAAGCGGTGCTCCGAGAAATTTAATCTAACGTCATTGTTACTGTCTAGGGGATTATTTTTTTGATTGCAAAAATCTGTGGGAAACCACAGGCTGAACTCTCGAGGAACTAGAACTGTCTTTCACCTTCCTCCACCCTCAGCATCTAGTACAGGAAGTGTTCGGGAAGCAGGTGTTTATAAAGTAGCCCAAGTAAGAGTGTCAGATTTAAAAAATAAAACTTAATCTCATAAACAATGAGTAAGCTTCTAGCATCAGTATATTGAACGCAATATACTGAAAAATGTTGGTGTTTATCTGAAACTCGAATTTAACTGGGTATTTAGCAACTCCAAGGCTTTAGGGGAGAAAGAACTCAGCTCAAATAGTACCAGGTTCACAGGCAGGGATGAGATGACAGCTCCTACATTATCCCTAATTGAGGCTGTGAGATGTTAAGGTAGGTTCACAATCATTTACACCTAACCCCTACCTACACACACAGCTGTGTTCCCCTGAAAACACAAAAGAAAGGGAAGATAGATTTGACCACAGGCAAATCAGAAACATCAATCAAATAAAAATAACCAAGATTTAATAGTAAGCCATAGACTGGGAAAGCATTTGCAAGAAATATGCAAAATATTTTCTTATTATTATATATAATAGATTTAATGTAATTAAAAAGAAAACACTAGAAGGCAAGTGTAGATGAGCAAGACATGTGAATAGATAATCCACTAAAAAAAAGATGAGGAACATAAAATTAGGAAACAAATACTGCAAAAAGCTCCAAGAAATGCATAGTAAGATAAGAGCACACACAATTTTTCATATAGTAGGGAAAAATAAATGACATTAAAGATTAACAAAGGCGCTGTGTGTATTGCTTCTCGGCCTTTTGGATAAGATCAAGTGTAACAAAGGCGCTGTGTGATAGCACTCACACAATATTTAGGTAGGTATTTAGGCTTCTTGGGAGGCTACAGCAGGATGATCAGTTGAGCCCAAGAGTTTGAGGTTGCTGTGAGCTATGATGACAATATCAAAACCCTTAACATATATCAAAATCCTTCAAAGTGCTCAAACTTTCTGATTTTGAATTCTACTTATAGGCATAAATGTAAAGAAAATAGTGTATATTGTAGAAAATACTCTCCTGGCCAGGATTATAGCTCATGCCTATAATTTTAGCACTCTGCAAGGTGGAAGTAGGTGGGTTGTTTGAGCTTCGGAATTCAAGACCAGCCTGAGCAAGAGTGGGATCTTGTCTCTACTACAAATAGAAAAACTAGGCCAAGGATGGTGGCTCACACCTGTAATCCTAGCACTCTGGGAGGCCTGGGCAGATGGATTGCCTGAGCTAACCAGTTGGAGACCAGCCAGACCCAGAGCAAGACCTCATCTCTAAAAATAACCAGGCATTGTGCCAACACCTGTAGTCCCAGCTACTTGGGAGACTAAAGCAAGAGAATTGCTTAAGCCCTAAGGTTTGAGGTTGTGAGCTGTGACATGGCACTCTACCAAGGGTAACAAAGTAGGACTGTCTCCAAAAAAAAAATAGAAGAACTAGTCATCATGGGCACCTGTTGTCTCTGCTTCTTGGGTGGCTAAGGCAGGAAGATCACTTAAGCCCAAGAATATGAGGTTGCTGTGAGCTATGATGATGCTACAGCACTCTACCCAGGGCCACAGAGTGAGACTCTGTCTCAAAAAAAAAAAAAAGAAGAAAGAAAAAAATTAAGAGTTTCCTAAATTTATTTGACCAAATAAAAACCAAAAGAAAAAAATAGTTTTTGAGGTGTAATACTGATAAAAATTGTGTTTACTCAAGGTGTACAATGTAATGTGTTGATATACAGATACATTTTGAAATGATTACTACATACAATCAAAGGAGTATATCCATCCCCTCACGTAGTTATATTTTGTGTATGTTTGTAGAATTCTTAAGATCTAATTTCTTGGCTCGGCGCCTGTGGTTCAACGGGCTAAGGCGCCAGCCACGTACACCTGAGGTGGCGGATTCGAATCCAGCCCTGGGCCGGCCAAGCAACAACGACGGCTGCAACCAAAAAATGGCCAGGCGTTGTGGCGGGCGCCTGTAGTCCCAGTAACTTGGGAGGCGGAGACAGGAGACTCGCTTGAGCCCAGGAACTGGAGGTTGCTGTGAGCTGTGATGTCACAGCACTCTATCCAGGATGACAGCTTGAGGCTCTGTCTCAAAAAAAAAAAAAATTCTTAACAAATTTTATATCAATAATACAATAAGTAGCCTTGCCATCATATATTAGGTCTCTAGAACTGCAAGTTTATACCTTTTGACCAGCATCTTCCTATTTCCCCCATGCTGTGACCCCCTGGCAACCACTATTCTGCTTTTATGAGTTGGACATTTTTTCTAAAGTTTCAGACTAACATGAGGGTACAAATGATTAGATCACATTGTTTGCATTGTCGGGCAAGTCCAAGTTGTAGTGGTGCCCTTCACCCAGGAGGTGTGCTATGTACCCTTAAATTGTACCCATTAGGTAAGCGTTTACCAGTCCCCTCCCTCCTCATCTCTCCTCTCTCATTCTCCCCCTTCCACGCCATTTGAATTTAATTGGGTTTCTCTTTTTAGATTCCACATATAAATCATGTGGTATTTATCTTTCTGTGTCTGGCTTATTTTACCTAGCATAGCATCCTCCAGGTTCATACATGTCACAGAAGCGAGATTTCCTTCTTTTTAAGGCTGAATAATATTCTATTTTACATACTCATCTGTTTATCCATTCATCTATCGGATACTTATGTTATTTCCTTATCTTTTCTCCAGCTCCTGGAAAACGCTATTCTCTTTCTCTCTGAATTTGAGTACTTCAGGTAGCTCATGTAAAGTAGAATCATATCATTTGCCTTTTTGTGATTGGCTTATTTCGTTTAGCATAATGTCCTTAAGGTTTGTCCGTATGATAGCATATGTCAGAATTTTCTTCCTTTTTAAGACTTACAATATTCCATTGTATATGTGTACCATACTTTTACCTTTTCATCCATCTGCACTCATGGATTGCTTCCATGTTTTGGCTATTGTGAATACTGCTGCTATGAACATGAGAATACACGTATCACTTTGAGACTCTGCTCTTAATCCTTTGGGGTATATAACCAAAGGTTGAGTTGCTGGATCATGTAGTGATTCTATTTTTAATTTTGTGAGAAACTGCATACTGTTTTCCATGGAGCCTATACCATGTCACATTCCCAGTAACAGTGGTTCCGATTTGTTCATGTCCTCAATTTGTCCACGTCCTCAACACTTGCTATTTTCTGGTTCACTTGTTTGTATAATAGCCATCCTAATCAGTATGAGGGGCTATCTCAATGTGATTTTAATTTGCATTTCTTTAATGATGAGTGATGTGATTCTCTTTCAAGTGCTTTTTGGTTATTTACATATCTTTTTTGGAAAAATGATCAAGTCCTTTGCCCATTTTTTATTGTGTTGTTTGTGCTGTGTTGTCTGGAGTTGTACGAGTTCTTTATACACTCTGGATATGGACTCCTTATCAGATGTGTGATTTGCAAATATTTTTTCCCATTCCATAATTTGCATTTTCACTCTGTTGATTGTTGTGAGACATAGAAGATTTAATTTTGATGAAGTGCAATTTACCTATTTTTTTGTTTTGTTGCTGATGCTTTTTGTGATATATTCAAGAAATCATTACGAAATCCAATGTCCTGAAGCTTGTCCCCTATATTTTCTTCTAAAAGTATTATAGTTTTAGTTCTTATACAGGGTGTCCATAAAGTTTCGTGAACCTTGATGGACACCTATTTGGTGTTTAATCCTTTCCAAGTTAATGTTTATATTTGGTCTAAAGTAAGGATTCACCTTCATTCATTTGGATGTGGAGACCCAGCTTTCCCAGAACCACTTGCTAAAAAGCATAGCCAACATTGAATGGCCAGAGTTTGGAGTGGAAGGAATGGATGGTAGGAGACTGTTTTTCTTGGAAGTGAGAGATAGAATCATTGGAATAAACCAATTATTAATGTCTTACTTCCAGGAGGTAAGTTAGATTTGGAGGATGGGGGGTTAGATGGGAAAGAAGTGAGAAGAAGGAAGGATTTCTCCCCCTCCTCAATGCTTCACACACAAGCAGAAAGCTTTGGCCTTGGAAGATCCGTACCTGACTTGAAGCAGTCAAGCCTTCAGGACTTCCTGTATTGGAGCCAGAGCAGCCAGCCCAGAGGCCAGATGTGACTGGAGATGCCTTGCTTGAAAGTCTGTTCTGACTGTGCAGACAAAGCCAGGGAGAGTCTTTCCTGGAGTTGAGAAGCAAACTGGAAATAGAATAAATTGAGCAAAATTGATGATAATTGAGGTTTAAAGGAGGGAACCAATTTGTGCCTTGGATTTGAATTTCTTTAAAAGCAAAAATATCAAAATGATATGTAAATGTGGGTAATTAATGGTCAGTTACTCTTCACACTATTATTTTAATCATAAGTAATTAATCAGGCACCTGTGCTGGGCGTGTTTTCTCTCTGACTCTCAGTTAGCGTGGTCTGAGGATCCTGGCAGGGCCTCCTGTCCAGACAGGCAGCCCTGAACACCTGGTAGCAACTCTCCAGACAGCAAAACTAGTGCTTAGAAAGAATTAACCAGGCCAACCCTTCTTTTAAATTCAACCATGACTCAGTCATAGAAATTATACTCATTGAACAGAGGCACAAATGGTTGCTAAGCCTTCCTTGATAAAGGCTTTAAGACAAAGAATTGGATTTCTAATTATGAAATTTCACACCCACACAATAATAGGAAGCTATTGTGAATGATTCAAGAATTCAAGAAACTACTCAAACAGGACCACCTGGTACAGGCTCTTATCTGCTCCACCTATGTTGATGTCTGCCCTAGTTTATGATGATTTTTCATAATTAACACTGAACTAGCATTGTCTAGCAGCTACTTTATACACAGCACAAAACTGAGTGTGGGGGTAGATTGTTTTTTAAGTGATAAAAGACTTGTTTTGTAGGAAATTGCAGACTAGCTGGAGAGTCACCAAATCAACACAAAGCAACTAGGAAAAATAAGCACAATTAAAATGATGTAGTTCAAATTACCTGTATATGCTGGAGGATGGACTCATGTCAGTAGCCTGAACTATGCAGAGCACAATTCAGTGTCACCTCCTGCAAGAAGCCTTCCATGACCACCCTGGCAAAATTAATCCCTGCCCAGTCACTCTCTATCCTATCAGATTATTCTTTTATATTTTCCTATAAGCACTTACCACTCTCTGAATTTCTCTTGTTTGTTTACATATTTATTATTTATGTCAGCATTACTCAGGCTACTTGCAAGACACAAGACATTAGTAGACTGTATAATAAAGTTAATGGGTCACAACTAGATTTAATTTTTTTAACAAAATAAAGTAGAATAGATAATTAGATTAAAAATACAAGAACATCACTGGGCTTTTATTAAGAATATTGTTGGAAATACTGCATCCAATTACTATGAATAGGATTAAAGGAGCTAATAAAAGGCTATGACAAATATTGGTTGGCTGGAACAAGTCACTTTATTTTCTACAAGCAAACATCTCATTTGATTTTGAGATATATGATGTGTATATGGCCATGGCCATTATAGGACAATTAACACTTTATATTTTATGCTAATATTACTCAGAGTTCCCTGTAAACCATTTTTTCAAAAGGATGTTATCAATTGGGATATGTCTCAAGTTTACATCAAATGAATATTTTAATACATTAGTATGAATTTCCCTTTAACAGAATTTCCCCGTGTTAGACGAAGAACAAATAATGAAGTTAAAAATTAGAGAAAGCCCACGTTCCACAGCCAGATATCTAGAACCATAAATAGTGACAATAGTAGGAAATCCATCAATTCTAATTAGCAAGCTTCAGCTTCATTTGAGGAGCATTTCCTTTTATATTTACTTATTTATTTATTTGAGACAGAGTCTCACTCTGTCACTCTGGATAGAGTGCCGTGGCATCATCACAGCTCACAACAACCTCATACTCTTAGGCTCAAGTGATCCTCCTGCCTCAGCCTCCTGAGTAGCTGGGACTACAGGCACCCGTCACACCAGGCTAGTTTTTCTGAGCTCAACCAATCCATCCATCTCAGCCACAGGCACCCGCCACACCAGGATAGTTTTTCTGAGCTCAACCAATCCATCCATCTCAGTCACCCAGAATGTTGAGGTGCATTTTAAGAAGAAAAAAAGAATACAAGGCTTTATAAGGTAGGTTATTTAAAATATGTTTTCAGTGTGTAAAATCCAACAAAAAGCAAACCCCAATATTTTATTGACACCTTCAAAACTAGCAGGACATTTGGAAACACAGCATGCTGGACTTGTCAACAAGCCCTTCAAACATTTTTAAATGAAAACAAAAGACAAAAAATTTTGGCCCAATTCCTCATTTGTTCTATACAGAAAGCCCAAATCTTAATGAGATTTAGCTGCATATGGTGCGGCAAAAGAGAAAATAGCTCACACAGATGTTGAGAAATTATTCAGGCTTGGCACCCGTAGCATCGTGGTTACAGCGCCGGCCACATGCACTGAGGGTGGTGGGTTCAAATCCGGCTCAGGCCAGCTAGACTACAATGACAACTGCAACAAAAAAATAGTCAGGCATTGTGGTGGGCGCCTGTAGTCCCAGTCATTTGGGAGGCTGAGGCCAGAGAATTGCTTAAGCCCAAGAATTGGAGAGTTGGAGGTTGCTGAGTTGTGTCACCACAGCATTCTACTAAGTATGACATAGTGAGTCTCTGTCTCAAAAAAATAAAAATAAAAAAGAAAGAAAAATTATTCTAACATGTATAGATCAACTAATTTTTTTTTTTGAGACAGAGTATCACTTTGTCACCCTGAGTAGAGTGCTGTGGCATCATAGCTCACAGCAACTTTAAACTCTTTAAACTCAAGCAATTCTCCTGCCTCAGCCTCCTAAGTAGCTGGAACTACAGGCATCTGCCACAACACCTGGCTATTTTTGAGAGACAGGGTCTCACTCTTGCTCAGGTTAGTCTCAAACCTGTGCACTCAGGCAATCCACCCACCTCGGCCTCCCAGAGTGGTAGGATTACAAGCGTGAGCTGCGGTGCCTGGCAACTAATCTTATTTTTAATGCTAAACCAGCTGATTAAATTTATAATTTCTTTGGGAAAATACTGTTTTTAGTCAAATCTGCACTACTTCAGAACATTGTAGAACCATGCTTCTCATGTGGTTGAAATCCAGTATAGAGCTTGAGCTGCATACCCCCAAAAGCATAAATAGTGCAAGTTGTTCATCTTGTCTAGTGTGTACATGTGTTTGTTTAAATTTAACCTCTCATCCAATAGATTAGATACATTTGCAAAACTGGAAAAATACATTGTCGGTTAATATCTCTTAAACTGGAAAAATAACAATAGAATTATGAATGATGGGGCCAGCAGATATGGTTAGAAAATATAACAAAGCCATTAAAATATTGTTAAAAGCTACTTCAAGCTACTAAAATCCATGAGTGTAGAAATCAGCATCAGTAGTAATTTTGTGTGCCATCTTCAGAAATAATTCTGCTATATCTCAAGGAAGTGCTGAAAAACGTGAGGAGGGTGCAATCAATGGTGTAGTCGCAGTTACTCTGGAGGCTGAGGCAGGAGGATCACATGAGCCCAGGAGTTTAAGTCTGTAGTGAGCTGTGATCTGGCTACCAGACTGGTAACAATGAGACCTGGTCTTGAAAGAGATGTAAAAAAGAAAAACATTGTGAAGGGTTGATAAATTTATTGAAGAGAACTCATTAAATAGCCAAAATATTGATGTGTTTTGTTCAGATTGGAGCTAGCCATCCTCTCATGCTGAAGAATACTGAAATTCATTGGTTGTCCTAAGGGAACGTAAGGGAAAGTATTAAGCGGGGTGAATAAACTCAGACATGACAGTCACATTTTTCTAGTTGAAAAGCAATCCCATTTGAAAAGCAATCTCATTTTCAAAGATGATGTTTAGGATTCTAAATTGGTATATTTAATGTAGGTTATCGATGTTTTTTAATGAACTTAAATGTGTAACTTCAGGGAGAAAATAACAATATAATTCAGCAAGTCAAACATATCCAGGATTCCAAAGACATTTTGTTATGGCAAGTAGGACTTCAAAGCAATTACCTTAGCACCTACAAGTATTTTTTCCTAATACTGGTGCAACATAATGCAAAGGACATTATTAGTAATGACAGTATGACTGAAATAAAATTGGGGATATTGTTACATTTCACTTGTCAGTTTCAAACTTGTAATCATTATTGTTCATAAGATAAATTACAAATATTAGAGAAAATTTTTCAAATGAAAGAACTGTTTTCTTTTCAAAACTGAATCAATGATTAAGATAAAATTGGTGCCCCAAAGAGGCAAATGAATTATTACAGTTCAGTTCCACATTTGCACTAAAGAATGATCATGAGACATTTAATGCATCATCATTTTAGAGTAAGAGTAAGGAAGAATTTCCATTGTTAGGCAAAAAGAATACATCTTTATTCTTACCATTAACAATAATCTATTTGTAGGAACCAGGAATCCCACCTTTAAAATGCATTAAAAGAAAAAAAAGAGACAGATACAGTGAGTATTGTCCTTGTGTGTTCTGGACTGGAGTAAACTCAGAAGCAGACAAATACTCCTACTGCATTAAATAAAATCTTGCCTGATTCTTGTTTTTGCATTGCTTGTTTGTGAATTTTTTCTATACTTCATGCAAATATGAATAAGGCAATGTTAACTTTATGTTTTTATTTTTTATATGTAATAAAACAAGTGTGCTTCTATAAAATTTTGATTCTATTGTGCAGGGGCAAAGGGGAGAAGGAAGTATTCCTTCCTGGGAAGTATGATTTTTAAACAGGCTGAAAAGCACCAGTAGGTGTCTTTCCTACCCTGAAACCATCCTCTATAGAGAGTAAACTCCAGAGGGACAAGAATTTGATCTGTCTGACTTAGCACCAAATCTCCAGTAGCACTTAGAACAATGCCTAGTACATAGTCCACAAATACATGCATATTTGCTGTATAAATGAAGGAACTCACCAAATTGGAGAGGAAAAATCAATATTCTGTGATTATGTTTTATTTCCATTATTGAGGCATCTTTCTCCCTTTTATAGATGTGAGTTTTAGAAAACATAAAGGGAAGTTACATGCTCCTTTCCTATGTAAGCCTACAGGTTGTAAAGAACCAGGAAGAACTCCCAATCCCTTCTAGGTTGGGAGATTATGAATGACCTTGAGCTCTAGGCCAGAGGGAACCCTGGGAGGGGAATGGCAGGAGGGATGTTGCCGGTCAAGCATTAGCCTTGTGCAGTGAGACCATCAATTTTCAAACTTAGTAAAAAAGCAGTAGTGCCTGGGAAAAGGTTGCTGGGCACTCTGTGAGCTCAGAATGATCCTCATTTTACAGAGGTGGGGTAAGAGCTAAGGAAGGAACAGACATGAGAAATGGTCTCTGGATGTGAATGGCAGGTCAAATTTAGGTTAGCCCTAATTTCATTTTTGTAAAATGAGAATAACATTGGTACCATATCACAGGAATGTTATAAGGATTAACCGAAATAATAAATGTGCTAAGCACAGGGCCTGACCCATAATATACACTGAATCATAATTAGCTATTATTACTGTTACCAATAGAAAACATAAGGTTTGGGAATAATTAACTGAATTCTTTTGTGCTTCTTCATACCCATTACTCTTTGCTGTATTCTTCTGTCACATTCCGTACACATTGTTCTCAGACAGAGTAGATAAGACTGAGAAGAAAAAAATCTGTTGAATGTCTGAATGGATTTATTTTAAACCCATAGTAGAGACAACAGCTTGAAAGGCAGGACTTTCTCCTATTGAAAAAGCCATGCATTTTGAGAAAGAACAAAACAAATGTACAGTCATTTCCTAATTTGGGGTATGGGGCCGAGTGCCCAAACCCTGAATAAAGTAAACCCACTATTTTTTTTTTTTTTTTATACAGAGCCTCAAGCTGTAAACCTGGGTAGAGTGCTATGGCATCACAGCTCATAGCAACCTCCAATTCCTGGGCTCAAGCGAGTCTCTTGCCTCCGCCTCCCAAGTGGCTGGGACTGCAGGCGCCCGCCACAATGCCTGGCCATTTTCTGGTTGCAGTCGTCATTGTTGTTTGGTAGGCCCGGGTTGGATTCGAACCTGCCAGCTCAGGTGTATGTGGCTGACGCCTTAGCCCACTGAGCCACAGGCGCCGAGCCAAGTAAATCCACTATTAAGGAAATGTTTTTCAAATGGTGGGCTGAGACCTTCTCTTAGATGAAAAAATTTATTTATTGGGGGCAAAACAAGCATTAAAGAATAAAGAATGGAATAAAAAATACCAGAGTTCATTGCAAGGTACTGGTAAATATCGTTTCATGAAGCTGTTGCTTCATTTGTGTTGTGTGCAGGTAGCCAGCTGTGATGTAAAATGTGCTTTCTATAGTGGTTGAAGAAATTTGTATATCACCAGTGACTCTGCAGCAGAAGGCATGTGTGTCTCTGCTCTCAGAATGTCCTAAGGAGAACCATAGCTCCTGGGAGAATTCCCACATCCATGAATGGAGTTAGAAGAACAAAGTGTCCATAGGCTGGGCAATGATTTTTAACCGGCAGGCCAAGGCACACTGCTATACCACATCTTAGGTGTGTAGCAGAAAAAAAAATTTTTTTTGGAGGCAGTCTCACTCTGTTCGCCTGGGTAGAGTGCTGTGGTGGTGTCATCAATATCTCACCGCAACCTCTTGAGCTCAAGCAATCCTGCCTCTCAGCCTCCCAGGAAGTTGGGACTACAGGTGCCCACCACAATGCCCAGTTATTTTTTCTATTTTTAGTAGAGATGGAGTCTCGCTCTTGCTCTTGCTGGTCACAAACTCCTGAGCTCAAGCAATCCACCTGCCTCAGCCTCCCAGAGTGCTAGGAGTACAGGCGTGAGCCACCTTGCATGGCCCATGAAAAATTTTAAAGATGATCAATTAAATTATTTTAAAAAGAAGTTCAAAGCACAATAAGTATATTCTTTTTTTTTTTTTTTTTTTACTTTTTTGTTTTGATCAACATAATATATGTTACATGGAAGTTTGTAGGTTCAAGTGTACCATGAGATAAAAAAGATTGAAAAACACTGGCCTCAGGTGTCTGCACAGAGCCCCAGGCACCTAGGTCTGTGAGGGGAAAGAGCTGAAATGGTTGCATGGCCACCAAAAGATTCTGTGGCCCTAAACCAACCAAAAGGACCTGAAGGAGCTAGGGCCTGGACAATAGGATGTAGACAAGGTCAGGAACTAATGCTGGCTCAGGACAGTGGGACCAAGTGGGAAGAGTCACCATGAGCAGAAGCTGGTGTAGACAGAACATCATGATGGGCCAGACAGTGTTTTCCTCCCCAAAGCAGTGTGGTGTATAAGCTCTGCCCACCCACCCCCAGCAAGACACATGCCCCCTGCCCCTACAGAGACTGAAAGAATATGGGAACTGCTGATTAGCTACCCAAAAGATTCCATGTTCTTAATTCTGTTCTAAAATAGAATGGGCTGGGTTTATCTTTAAGAGGAAGACTACTTTTTTCTGCTCCCAAGCAGATGTTGGAGGCTGAGTTAATGATCTGAGGTCAGTTGTAGGAAAATATAGTTATGTCTTTGCACATCAGTGCCTTCAAGTTATTATTAATGAAGACTTTGGAATTGACAATCCCAGAAGTCACGAGCATTCTCCAAAGGGCAGTTTCCATAGAATGGTTAGGACAAAAGCCAGATGGGAATGGGGTCCCAACAGGGTAAGAATAAACTGCTTTTTGGAGGCACAGGCAAGAGAAGTGGGTATGGATGAGGACAGACAGCAGGCTTGAGGGAAAATTCTGTTTAAATGGAGAAACCTAAGAAATGTATAGGCAGAGTTTGCTAGCAGATGAGAAGGACTTACCCAGAGCTCTCTTTGGGTAGAGGTAGAGGCCAGTGTATATGGGATGCATTCTTATTCAGGTGAAGAGGATAAACTTAGCAAAGGGAAGGTGGGGTCACAGCATGGTGCCACTCACGGTGGGCCCTGCAGGATGGAGAATGGGAAGAAAGCATTCCTTCTTAGGGGCCTGCACTCGGGGACCTGTAAAGGCTGGGGCCCCTGGAAAGTGTTCCTAGAACCCCATTCAGTGCCACGGCTCCTTATTTAAACCGCTTTGCCCAGGAGCTGCTGAGTCCCATCAGCGCCATTCTCGGATCACACTCTGGGCCTTTTCTGTGTTCTCTGTCACGCCAGTTGCTCAATCCCAAGGGACAATTCTTTAAAGGAGCTCGGGTGGGGAGTTCAAAATTGAGGAAAGGGCTCTGCCAACCGAGTCTCTCAAAGCTTAACTTTTCCTAGGAAACAAGGACTGTCTGTCCCACCCTGGCACGCACTCCTCTCCCCCTCCTCCTTCCTCCATGTCAAAGGTCTCTCCCAGAAGGAGGCCATGACATCACTTCCTCCGGGCGGTTCTAGGTGGGGGGGGGGGCCGGGGGCCCTACACTCCGCACCCTCTGGCCACTGACCCTTGGAAGTGAGGTGATGGCCAGAGCCAGGCACGCCCTAAGCTCGCCCTCACTTTTCCTCTGGCTCCTATTCCGGGTTGGGTCTCCCACACCCAGCGGTCTCTGTCT
This sequence comes from Arctocebus calabarensis, assembly GCA_963573935.1. NCBI lineage: Eukaryota > Metazoa > Chordata > Mammalia > Primates > Lorisidae > Arctocebus > Arctocebus calabarensis. Next base: position 10,087 of record CAUYON010025175.1, on the reverse strand, counting down.
CAGAGCCTGCAGTTCCTTCAGAAGCTATGGGCACTGCAGGGACGAAGAGACACCGCTAGGGGGCCACACAAGACCTTGTTTGTTTCTGCAGGTGTCAGGCTGGTGGCAAAAAGAAAGAGATGGGACCCTCCCCGGCCGCTGTGTGTGTGTGTGTGTGTGTGTGTGTGTGTGTAGGGAGGGAAATTGGGGGGAAAGGTGAGGCAAAGACAGAAAAACCAGTGTTAATATATCTAAACTTACAAAGCAAGTTGGAGAGTATTTTTCTTAATTCCTGTCATGGAAAGGATCACAGACCCAGTAAGGATCAGAATTCCCTTAATACTTTTAATTATTTTTAGCTCATCAGTTATTTAGCAAAGAAACTGAAGCATTAGCTTACTCACATTTGTGGCTACTGAAAATGAATCAAAATGATCCATTGCTTGTGACCTGACCTCCTTGAAGAATCTGATTCATATTCATCTTCATTCATCATCAAAAATGTGATGAGGACCTACTATATGCCACACCCTGGCCTACGTACTGAGGAGACAGGTATGAACCATGCTGACAAGGCCCTGTACTGTGGCAGAATTTACATCTGAGAAAATGTATGGACATTGTACATAGGAAAAAATTGCAAATTCTCAGCTTTGTCATTCTGATCCCATGACTACACCCTTCTGCCTAGCTCTCACTGGTAGAAATATGGGATAATAAGACTCAGTTAATCCTCCAAAATTAGATGGCCTGCAGGTTTTTGGGAGTAGAGTTGCAGTGTAATTTCCAACATGTGGCCATTTTACCATCAGGAGTTCAGGAAGAAATGATGCCATGGAATTTCTAAACCTTTTCCATTATCTATCACCTTCTTCTGAGGTCATCGGCCAAGGCCAGGACATACCACCTGAGATGTGGGCCACTTCTGGGGAAGAAAGAGCAGTGGGCAAGCTGATGACCACAGGCTGAAATACAGAACTGGAAGATAAGAGAATTATTCCAAAATCCAGATACCAAGAAGATTGTGGAAAAACTCAAAATAAAAAAGGTTGGCATTTCTAAGCACTGCCAAATTTATTTCTCCAGCCAAGTCAGACATTACACGATGGAAGCCAGCCTCCAGATGTCCCATGTGAGAGAGGATAAGTTGTAGACTCAGTGTGGAAATCACAGTTGGGTCTGGGACAATATCTGGCTTGATCTATAGGAGGGTGGGGTATGCTTTGTACCCTTGTGTGTGCACATGAGCATATCTGAGAACTAGTTAGGGGAAAGGCTGTTCTTGTAGAATCATAGAACATCAGAGCAGGAACACAGTTTTGAGCTAATTTAATCCATCCCCTCATTTTATAGATGTAGGAGTCAGGCCTGCAAAGGAGAGAGTCTTGCCCAAGACCCAGAGTTACTACAGACAGAATTAAGAGTACAATCCAATATCTTGACTCAGTTCATAACTCCAGTCTCTTTTATCTGCTCTTAAAGAGCTATAGAGGTGTTTGTCGCCTTTCTTGTTTGAATTCACTGGATTTTCTTCCACACGTTGTGGCGGTTGAATGATGCCAAACCCCTGCTCCTCATTGAAAAAAAGATACAGAATCTATGAATAAGACCTTATTTGGAAAAACAGTTTTTGCGGATGTAAGTAAGTTAAGGATCTTGAGAGGAGATTATCTTTGATTAGGGTGGGCCCCAAATCCAATGTCAAGTGTTTTTCTAAGAGAAGAAAAGACACATGGAGAAACAGACAACAGGAAGACAGAGATTGGGGTTATGCATTTACGAGCCGAGGAATGCCAAGGCTTGCCAGAAACCACCACAGACTGGAAGAAAGGTATAGAATGGATTCTCCCTCAGAGCCTCCAGAAGGGACCAACTCTATTAGCACCTTGATTTTGGACTTCTGACCTCTAGAGCTATGAGAGAATTATGTCTGCTCTTTGAAGCTACCAAGTTTGTGGTGCTTTGTTACAGCAGCAGTAGGGAACTAATACACTCTTATTCTAGCCCTTTCTCACCCTGGAGAGGAGTTCCTTTTGTACAGTAATACGTCACAGTAATGAGGCACCACTGATATTGGAGGAGAAAGTTTGCTTAGGGATGTTCCTTGTGGAATAATATGAAAATGTTGGATTCTAAGAACCACTAACTGAAACCAGCCTTGATTGGTCTTCATGAAGGCCTTTAAGGTGCCCTGAAGCTATCTCTGTAGACAAGAACCAGTGGGAAAAAGAACATAACAGATTTTCCCCATCCTACATGCCAAGTGTGATCCTGACTGGTTTTTATTAGAAACCTATTCTCTCTGATAATATGAGAGGTTGTTGTCAGTGTGATCTAAATGATCTAAATAAATGTCTTTGGAATGTGCAGGGTTGGGGGGGGTCATACCTCAAGTGAATTTAAAATAGAAATGGAATTATAAGTAATATTATAAGGCAAATCTATTGTATAATGCAATGCCTTCAAGTATATTTTTTCCTTTTTGTGTGGTTGTTGGCAAGAATCTGGATTAGGAAACAGGATCATCCTTTTGGGAGGCTTTTTCTTTGTGTTTTTCAATGTTGCAGAAAGAAACACACAACCTTAATTTGTTCCCCAAAGGAAGGAATAAAAAAAGGAAAAAACATTCAAAACTGGTCAGAGTTGCTGGGAGAGTTAGGAAACAGCTGTTGCAGTTTGTTTGTTTGTTTGTTTGTTTTTCTTTGTAGTTTCTTGGGAAATCCAATCAAGAGGTAGCTGTCCTTTAGGTAACACATTCACTCCAAGGGCCAAAGAGATCGATGCATATGCTGAAACTGATGTCTGAGCTCATGGCACACCCAGGGCTAGGCTCAGAGTCCTGGTTTAAAGAAGTTAATGGCTGGGCGCAGTGGCTAACGCCTGTAATTCTAACACTCTAGGAAGTCAAGGTGGGTGGATTATTTGAGTTCAGGAGTTCAAAACCAGCCTAAGCAAGAATGAGACCCTGTCTCTACTCAAAAATAGAAAAAACTAGCCAGGAATCATGGCAAGCACCTATAGTCCTAGCTACTCAGTAGACAGAGGCAAGAGGATCTCTTGAGGCCCAAGAGTTTGATGTTGCTGTGAGCTATGATGATGCCATGGCACTCTACCCAGGGCAACAGAATGAGACTCTGTCTCAAAATAAATAAATAAATAAAGCAATGGTCTTTCATTCTAAAGAAAGCAGGACAGCTGGAATCAAACTTGGTAAGAATAATGCCATGTGGTAAATTTCATTTTGTGCTCAAACTGAGGTTTAAACATATCAGAAAAAAGACCTAAACTGCTGGGTTGACCAGAATAGTCTATGAACGGGTTTGCTGTATGGGGCTACAGCAGAAAGGAGGAGGTTTGACGGCATTAGATGATGGGTAAAAATGAAAGGCCCGCATGGGTTCTACTCCATGCCTGGCACCTCAGCTTGGTGCCTGAGCCCTGTTTATGGAAGAGGGGCTGGGAGCTGAAGCTAGAGGATTGGTAGCATGAAGGATGCTGTGAGACCCAGGGCAAAAGTATCATTGTCACTTTTCCAAGGGACAGGATGACATAGGTGGTTGGATGGATGGGTCAGAGCATGGCGCCAATGCAGCCCTCACGGACTAGAGACTTTGGCCCCTTAGTTGACTTGGATATTATAGTTCCTTTTTTTTTTTTTTTGAGACTAAGTCTCACTCTATCACCCTGGGTAGAGTGCCATGGCATCATAGTAGCTTGCAGCAACCTAAAACCCCTGGGGTCAAGTGGTCCTCTTGCCTTAGCCTTCCAAGTAACTGGGATTACAGACCTGCTCCCCATGCCCACCTAGTTTTTTCTATTTTTAGTAGAGACAGGGTCACACTGGTACTCAGGCTGATCTCGAACTTCTGAGCTCGAGCAGTCCACCCTCCTCAGCCTCCCAGAGTGCTAGGATTACAGGTACGAGCCACCGTGCAGGTAGATATTGAAATTCTGATTGTAGTAGCCAGAAACTGGGGCAATGGAGAGGGACCCTCAAGAGGCTGTATGGACAGAGGACACTGGGTGGGGTTGGGGCCAGAGAGCAGGGGATGAGCCTATAGTGTGTTGACTGAATGAACACAGTCACCATTCACAGAAGATGTGAGACATACTCTGTGGAGTCTGAGTAGAATTCTGCTGAAACAGACAATTGAGCACATGGCAGGAAGAGTAGATACTACTATTCAGATAAATGCTCCCCCCCAAATTCCCTTCCCCAAGAAACACCAGGACTGAAATTACACATCCCCTATCAGGAGGCTGTCTTTTCAAACTGTGCTCCATAGTCATCTAAGTATTCTGCAGAGACACTGAGATTGAGGGAGCAACCTACAGCAGGTTCTGGGCCTTTCACCACCAACTTAATCACCATGGTCACTATTTCACCTATTTTCCATATAGTAAAAATGAGGTTTTGTGACAATTACTTTTTTTCTTTATTTCTATTTTATTTCTTTATTTCTTTATTTTCTTTCTTTTCTTTCTAAAGCACATCGCAAACAACAAAGTAATTAAAAATGCATTAGAACCTCCATAGTTGACCACCTCCCCCCATTGACCACCTCCTTAAGTTGGCCTAATTTTCAGAGACCAGACAAGCCCCAGATGTATGTATCAAAAGAGGAAGCCTATTTCCTTGTGTTGACCACCTCCATATGTTAACCAGTTAGGTGGTCAACAGTCCCTTAAGTGGTCAACTTATAGAGGTTCTATTGTATTAAGTATTTGGGAATACTGGGGGGTTTTGCACATTTTGTTCAGAAATGAACAAATACAAATCCTAATGTAGGGTTTTTATATTGATTCTATCTATTGGAAGTAAGCAAAATAGCAAAAAACCATGAATATAATTTGTTATTAACTAGAAATCAAAGTTATTGCTGGTTGTATGGCTTCGTTAAACAATTGTTGACTAATTTTCCATAAGAAGAAAATTAGAATGGGCACATTATAAATTGTGTTTCTATATGCATTTAGAGTAACAGATTATATTGGTTTTTTTAAAAGGAGGTTTAAAACAGTTAAAACTCTATTAAAAAATAAAAATTGTCTGAATATCATTAACAGTTTTAAATGTCACTACCCTAATACTTCATAACATGCACATCAACAAGTATTTTCATCTAGGCAGAAGGTCTCAATGAAAATAGCTTTGAAAACAGAAGTATGCTTTGAGGGACAGCTAAGGACTTAGCCAATTGATTTCCTCTACAGTAAATTGATGGACCACTTGCAAGAACTTACCCGTTCAAGTAACTGCAGCTGACCAGATGGGCCTGCTCTAGGGCAAAGCATTCTTTTGAGGGCCGGTCAAAGTAAGCCAGATCAACACATGTGAAAAAAGGCCTTGTCATAAATCTATCAAATCCCCTGTGACTTGAGCTAAGCTTCTGAGAAGAAAAAAAAAGCAAACAAAACATGTCATCTTCCAGAATGTGCTTGAGAACTGTACTTTGAACGGTAGGCAAAGTTCTTTGAAAACCTCCTCACTTGATAAAAAGTCTTTATTTCAGTCAGTACAGGTCACAGCCATAGGAGCTATTCCAAAAAGGGTCAGCATTACCTGGAATTCCAGATTAGAGCCAGTTGCACTGCAAGCTGGGGCAGAGGGGCTATCATAAATCAGAACATATGGACCAGACACAGCCCTTCCCCACGCAGCCATAGACAAGGCCAAGGGACATGGCACAACCACCATTTGTTTCCAAGTAGGAAAAGCAATCCAAGAGGGTCTGATGAGAAGGGGCCAAATGAGAATCCAGTTTCATGAGTTCTTGGCAGCAAAAGTGTTCGCTGTTAGAGGTAGACTGAAATGCTAAGAGGAACCAGCCAGCTCCATGTGAGGCGTGAGACTGGGATTAGGCCCAAGTCCTGGGAAACTGAACTGGCAGCAATCAGCGAGGTGGCTGGAACACAGGCTTGGGCTACCTCGGATGCCAAAGATTAGGACAGAAGGGATCAAGCAGACAGCCTGGCTACTCGTGCGCCTGGCAGCCAGCTTCAGGGCTGTGTTCACAATGTTCCAGCCGCTGGTAAAGGACAGCAGCTGAGGAGCTTCACATCCCAGTCTTGATGAGGAAGAAATGGAGCCTCTGGCCTGCACTTCTGCAGCCCATTCTAGGGTCCAGCCAGTACAGGGTGGAACAGAACTGGGGCTCATCGCATGGCCATAGGTGATGGCAGGCGTGGAAAATCCTGCTTTTAGTGTTGCTGACTTGGGTAAGGCAGTTCTCATATTAGGTGTATTTCTTGGTAGACTACCACCAAATCCCTGACTCTGCATCTACCTTTTAAAAATGTGCTTCAACTGAGAAACCAAGATCACTTTTTCTCTGGATAAATGAATATAAGTCAATTCTACATTCTCCATTGGTAAAAAAAAATAAATAAATAAAAATTCCCTGAAGAGCTTTTGAATCCTCTGGAGAAGTTTGAGGAGGTGTGTTAGCATCCCATTTTCCTCCATTAGGTAGATCACACCTTTGCTTTTGTGCATTTTTCCTAGAGGCTGGGAACCAAGCCCAAAAAATGTTGAAAAGAAGGGGTTTTCTGACGTAAAACAAATTCAGGTTCACTTTTAGACAATACCAAATGTAAAAATGCAAAATCGCATCACGGTTTTGCTCTGAATTTTTATCAGTCCCAAAAGCAAGTATCCAGAAGCTGCTCCAAGTCCTGACTTGACAAGCAAGTACCTTTGCTGTCTGGAAGCTGCTTCCATCATGCCTCACACCCCCCTGGAAGATTAGCAAAAGTGGCTTTCAACTTCCTACTTGCAGCTGTTTGGAATTCCACATTGCTGCTCTGCTGAGTAGCAGAGCCGAACTGGGCGAGCTGTAGAGTAAACACATGAATCTCTGCCAGCGCTGGCATCTAACAGCACCATGATTTGCAAACATGTTGAATTGCTATTTTATTCAATAAATGGAACTTACAATAGAAAATAGATTTGGAAGTTACATCAAACTTGTTTATCCTGTTACAGTGAGCTGGGTAAAGCTATTGTGCTTTGGTGATGAAGGAATCCTTGTCAAGAAGAACCAGGTGGAGTTTCTACCCTTCCTTCCTAGGCTAATATTAAGCACTCAGAGTATGCCCAGGCCCCACTGACACTCTACATGGCGCTGGACACCCCTCCCTTCAAGACCTCTTTCCCAAGCACCAACTCCATAGTTTGGGTCATGTAATAGCACATTTGCTCTTGTCTTCCAGTCCCAATGTTATTCATCAAATGCCACTTCCTTACAGGAGGTGCCAAAAAAACATATACACATTTTAAGAAAGGAAAAAACTATACTAAAATTGTAATACTCAATATATGCCAATAACAAAAGATGAAAATAAATCACATTGAGCACCTCTTGTAACTGGAGAAGTCAACTGTGACTCGAGTATTATGAATTTAATACAGTTTTTTTCTTTCTTAAAGTGTGTATCAAATGTGCCCTTTTTTGGCACCTTCTATATTTGTGTTCTAAGAAGAAAATATCCGATGTATGAGTGCTGTCTGGAAAGTGTCTAGCCACACACTATGACAAATAGAGGACAGCCCTTGTATATATTAACATACAATGTTTGGTGGAAAATTCATATTGTATATGCACCCAGGTACATGTGTACCTGTAGATGTGTACATATGTGTATGTTCAAATGTGTGCGTGTGTAAGTTTCCTCATGTCAGAGCTGTGCCTGCTTCATCAGCTGGGAGCCCTGCAAGGGTAGCTGGCCGGGTCTTCTCCCTTAATCTCAGAGTTGCCTGGGAGGATGCTCTGCCTCCTCCCTGTCAAGAGCCACCCTCTACTTTAGGACTGGGAGCTCCCTGCCCCTTGGGGGAAAGGAGGGGCCAGCCCCTTCTCTGTGTGACCATATGAAGAGAAGGCAACAAGTACACGGGAGAACAACACAGAAGGAGGAAGGAAAGTCTCAAAGATTGGCCCACATAATAGCTACACTTACTCTGCCAGCTTTTTCAATCCCAGCGAATGGGTGTGGTCATTATAAGAAGGGGACTATTTCCCCTAAGTAAATAGGGTATGCTATTTGGAGGAGAGGGAAATTGTAAGAGAAAGTGTCTCATTTCTACAGAGTGAAAGCAGGTAATCTCTGTAGTCTGGGTGTCTATTTACATTGCTTTTTAGCAATAAAGGGTAACATTACCTTAATAACCTGCTCATCTGAGCCAGGGAGGATACTTAAGGCATCAAAGAAAGAGGCATTTATTCTGATGAGCCACTTTCCTCAAACAGCAGAAGATCGACACCATTCGCCCAAGAGCTTTCTTTTTTTTAAATTTCTAAAAATATTTCCTGGTTACTACATATAATCAAAGACACAGGAACCTTTGACCCACCCTTCTGCAATCTCTCAATTCTCCACCTCCCACCTCTGCTGGTGGGGTGGGGGAAATAAATGCAGCACTAGACTTGGAAGGAAAAAAGTTTTACCAGTTAAAACCCCTGACTAAGTCATTGTGAGGCAGAAAATGGTTTAGTAATTTAATCTCAGTGCTTCCAGAAACACCTCTGGGAGAGAGTGTTCATGCGGTGAAAGAGTATCAGCTCTGCTCCCCAGACCCAGAGGACTAGGACAGTTGGTTTTCTTGCCTTTTTTCTCTTTTCAAGGAGATTTCTGGACATTTCTGACCTAAACACTGCTCTCTTCTAAGCAACAGGAATATTTATTTCAAAACAGCCTTTTTTTGACACCTCTTCAAAGTCCATGGATGACAAGCTGCACACACTCCCACACTCACAGCCACAAGGCATTGTTCTTAGTTCCAGCAGGCCTGGAAACCTCTTGTCTCAACTTGCATTTAAAAAGGATCTGAGGACAGAGTCAGAGAAGATTTTTTTTTCATAGATATGGCCTGAGGCATACAATTTTTTTTTTTTTTTTTTTTGCCATCAACAACTAGTACTTACAATGCAAGCAGATGCCTTTTTCTTTGACTGAAAAATCATAACTGGGTATTATAGCCAGGATGGGGACTAGGAGTCTGTACCCACAGTAAACTCATTGATTTAGACACAGCAAAATCAAAATTTGATCATTTTGACCTTTGAAGAAAGGCCTGGATCTTTTTACCTATTTTTTTTTTTTTAACCTGTGTTTAAAAAGGTGAACTGAAAGGGTAGGCAAGATCAGAGAAGGCACGCTCACTCTATTTGGCATGCGTCTAAGTCCTGTTGTATGGTGCCAACATGGAAATGGATGCTGCTCAGTACAAAAGAGTCTTATCTGTTCATTAACCAGGCTCCATGGAACCATAAATCTGCCTCTGAAAAACCCTATGGACGTTGACTCAAACGTGATCATGAAACTAAAAATACCTGAAATGGACTCAGTCTTTTTTTCTCTCTTTTTCTAAGAGATAAGATCTCTCTGTCGCCCAGGCTGGAGGGCAGTGGTGCCCCATAGCTCACTGCAGCATCAAAGCCCTAGACTCAAGTGATCCTCCTGCCTCAGCCTCCCAAGTAGCTGGGACAACAGGCACGTGCCAACACACTCTGCTAATTTTTTGAAATTTTTTTTTTGTAGAGACAGATCTTTCTATGTTGCCCAGGCTGCTTTTGAACTCCTGGACTCAAGTGATCCTCCCACCTTGAGCCCTCCACCCCACAAGTCACTAGGATTATAGGTGTGAACCCTGGATTCAGTCTAAAATGATTTTGTAACCCAGCTTGTAATGAAGTGGGAAAATACAGGTTGTGCCTTTGTGAGAAGGTTCCACATTCCAAAGAGTAAATGAAATGTTTGCCAAAGTACTCTGTAATAGTACAAGAGCAATACAAATGTACTTTGTTTTAACAGTTCTATTATTAGACAGTGAGACTTTTGAATCTGAATTTCAAGAGTCAAAGGCTCCTCAAAGTCAAGCGAAGCCTAGGAATCTGTATTTTTGAAAAAAGGATTCCTTAAGTGCTATGTCATTAGGTTTGGGAACTGCCTGGATAAGAGCCCTGGATCAGCAACACCTGCACTCTCTGGGAACTGTCAAGAAAGGCAAATTCATTCGTGGGTGGATGGGCACTTGGGCTTCTTCCATGACTTAGCAATTATGAATTGAGCTGCAATAAACATTCTGGTACAAATATCTTTGTTATAATGT
>CAUYON010025174.1:0-20790 GCA_963573935.1 Arctocebus calabarensis | reverse complement strand
CCTCACGCTGTCTCCCTGTGTCCCCAAAGGGAAGTTTCTGGGCAGATCCCGCCTGGCAGAGATGCCTGAAGTCCTCTCTCCCCAGTCTCACTGTGCCCAGCCGCAAGGAAGCTGTTACTCGTCCGCCATCTTGCTCTGCCCCGCGTTTTTTTTTTTTTTTTGAGACAGAGCTTCAAGCTGTCACCCTGGGTAGAGTGCCATGGTGTCACAGGTCACAGCAACCTCTAACTCCTGGACTTAAGCGATTCCCTTGCCTCAGACTCCCAAGTAGCTGGGACTACAGGCACCCGCCACAATGCCTGGCTACTTTTTGGTTGTAGTTGTCATTGTTTGGCAGGCTTGGGCTGGATTTGAACCTGCCAGCTTTGGTGTATGTGGCTGATGCCTTAGCCTTTTGAGCTACAGGCACCGAGCCCCTCTGTTTTTTCTGTCTGCTGTTATCATGTGACATAGACAGTGTATCTGTGTCATGTGTATGGGTCAAATTTCCCATTCATTTATGTACCACCTTAGAGCAGGAGCCTGATCTGTTGTCTTCAGCTGTTTGTTCTCTTTCTGGGTCCTCATGGGTGGGCTTGAGATGCATACCATTGTTTCCCCTGCCAAATGTACTGTCTAGGTTCTGGCTTTCATGTGGGGGCCTTGTGATGCTGTCATACTGGGGGCTTCAGGGAGGATTCACTCTGGAAGTGTGGAGGGTTGGGGTGGGGAAATGGGTGAGGGTGTAGTCTCAGAGGCTACTTTTCCTTTCCCTGTAGCACTGTGTACCTCCTTGGGACAAGCTCAGAGACTGATGACTGTCAAGTATCTCTGTCCTGGGGCGGCGCCTGTGGCTCAGTGAGTAGGGCGCCTGCCCCATATACCTGAGGGTGGCAGGTTCGAACCCAGCCCCAGCCAAAATGCAACAAAAATAACTGGGCATTGTGGTGGGTGCCTGTAGTCCTAGCTACTCAGGAGGCTGAGGCAAGAGAATTGCCTAAGCCCAGGAGTTGGAGGTTTCTGTGAGCTGTGATGCCACAGCACTCTCCCCAGGGTGATAAAGTGAGTCTCTGTCTCTTAAAAAAAAAAAAAAGTATCTCTGTCCTGGTGGGCTTCAGGTGGGTAACCCTATGAAAACTCTCCCTGTGGCCTCAGCCTTTTCTTGGTGGGAGTCTTTTCACAGTTCTCTCTTTAAGGGCTGCTCCTTGGCATGAACAGCTCCCTATGTCCACCAGTATCCTTAGCCCCTGAGTTCAAGTCCGTGAAAGGTGCTCCTCACTGTGTCTTCCCAATTTCTGGACCAGGCACATTAGGTTGAGGGGTTAGGAGCCCACCAGGAGAAGCTACTGTGGTGCCTGCTAGCTCAGGCTAGTGGGGAATATAGGTATATGTACTTAGAGAAACTTACTAATGCTCAGCCTAGTACCTTTCTCCCATGGCCCAGCATAGGTCTGATCTTGGGGCTGCAGCAAGACCTGTTCATTCCAGATCTTGATTTCCTTCGAGGATGTGGCTGTGCTCCTCTTCTAGGAGGAGTGGGGACATCTAGGTTCTGGTCAGAGGAGCCTGTACAGGGATGTGATCCTCGAGACCTACGGGAACCTGGTTTCACTAGATAAGTTCCACCCAGGACTTGGCTCCTGGGCTTCTTGGTCCATAAACAATCTTTTCTTTTTTTTTTTTTTTTGAGACAGAGCCTCAAGCTGTCATCCTGGATAGAGTGCTGTGGCATTGCAGCTCACAGCAACCTCCAATTCCTGGGCTCAAGTGAGTCTCCTGCCTCCGCCTTCCAAGTAGCTGGGACTACAGGCATCCGCCACAACGCCCAGCCATTTTTTGGTTGCAGCCATCATTGTTTGGCAGCCAGGGCTGGATTCGAACCCGCCAGCTCGGGTGTACATGGCTGGCGCCTTAGCTCGTTGAGCCACAGGTGCCGAGCCTTTTTTTTTTTTTTTTTGAGACAGAGCCTCAAGCTGTCACCCTGGATAGAGTACGATGGCATCACAGCTCGTAGCAACCTCCAATTCCTGGGCTCAAGCGAGTCTCCTGCCTCCGCCTCCCAGGTAGCTGGGACCACAGTCACCGGCCATAGCGCCTGGCCATTTTTTGGTTGCAGCTGTCCTTGTTGTTTGGCAGGCCCGGGCTGGATTCGAACCCGCCAGCTCAGGTGTACATGGCTAGCGCCTTAGCCCGTGGAGCCACAGGCGCCGAGCCAGCAATCTTGAAGACTGAGTTTAGGGCTTTGAGCCTCTTAACCAAGAGGGCTAAAGACTGGGAATTTTGACCCCAGTTTGGTGCAAGCTTAGTCTGTGGGGGAGGGGGACTGGTAGTGGTGGTGGTGCTGGGACCCCTATTGATTTCTTTGTAGGAAGTATAGAAAGAGAATCATCATATCTCCAAATTAATCTTCATTCATCTTGAAGGTTGGTGGTAGGATGCATAGTTTATAGGTGAACATGAGGCTGATAAATGTTGTCACTTTGTTTTCTTTTATTTCTTTTTTGAAACAGAGTCTCATTCTGTCACCTTGGGTAGAGTGCTGTGGTATCATTACAGCTCACAACAACCTCAGTCTTTTGGGCTCAAATGATCCTCTTGCCTCAGGGATTATAGGCACCCACTACCACGCCTGGCTAGTGTTTTTATTTTTAGTAGAGATGGGAGTCTCACTCTTGCTCAGGCTGGTCTCAAACTCCTAAGCTCAAGGACCTTGCTTGACCTCCCGGAGGGCTAGTATTACAGGAATAAGCCACTACGCTTGGTCAAATGTTGCTTTCTTAAGTTTACACAGCTTGTTGGAAACAGATCTGGGATTTGAATCCATTCTGTTTCAGAGCACTGTAGGACTTGTTCCCTTAGCTCTTCTGCTGGGTGTCAGCACTTCCTGCTACAAGTCTGCTATTGTGACATGTTCAGGCCCCAATTCTGTCTTGTCTGTGGCCCCCAGAATAGCTGGATTTGGCCTTTCTTCAGCTCAGGGAGAGGCCTGTGTCTCTGTGCTAGGTTTAGAAGCCAGGTGGCAGGGGATGTCACAACCAGCAGGCCCAAACCACAGCTCCATCCTGGCCTGGTCCTGGGATAAATTGTCAGGTCTTTCTTCGTTTCTCTGGAGCAGAACTTCAAGCTTATAAACCTGATGTCATTTCCAGGCTGGAGCAGGGGGAAGAGTTGTGGACCACATACTTGCTGAGAATTTCAAGGAGCTGGAGGCACCAGAGTGAAGGTGAGTTTGCTCCCCACTCTGGCTTTTGCCTGCAGTTGGCCTGCAGTGCTGTGGCAATAATAGGCCCTTCTCTGCAAGGTCTGGACCGAATCTCTTGTCACTTCCTTTTTGCTTTGCTTTACTTCATTTTCCTTCTTTTTCTCCTCTTTTTGCTTTTACTGGCATTTATTATCTGTCCATAAATAGATTTATGTTTTCTCTACCTTACAAAAGGCTCTTTCAACCCTGGAAAAGAGCTCAGGTGCCGTTCCCTGGCTGCTGTTCCCAGTGCTCTCACATCCATGTCACCCACTCCTTCTCAAGACTTGCTTGCCAGCTTTGTTGTCACTGCTTGGGAACAGCATGGAGAGACACCCTCCTACCAGTTTCTCACTTTTGCTCATATTCAGTCAGAACATCTCAGGCTGATTTTGGGGCCCGGGCAAGCAGAGTTAGAAAGGGTTTCTTCCTGTGTAGTGAGGAGGGCATGTAAATAGTAAGCAGAGCAGAATCCTGGTGCTCTGTTTTGTTGTCATGTAGCTAACATTGGCAAGTCATTTGTGCTTGGACCATGCCTGGTATTGTGAGGGTGTGATGAATTTACGTAATCTGCTAATATCTCTACCGAATTGGTGCTTGGTAACTGAGGCACAGAGAGGTAAAATTGCTGACCCAAGGTCACACAGCTGGCGAGGACAGAGTAGGGTTGAATCTCTCACAGATTGGTTTAGACCCCCATACTCTTATTTATTACTTTTCTTTTTTTTGAGACAGAGTCTCACTATGTCCCCATGGTAGAGTGCTGTCGTGTCACAGTTCACAGCAACCTCCAACTCTTGGGCTTAATTGATTCTCTTGCCTCAGCCTCCCAAGTAGCCGGGACTACAGGTGCCCACCACAATGCCTGGCTATTTTTTGTTGCAGTTGTCATTGTTGTTTAGCTGGCTCGGGCTGGGTTCGAACCTGCCAGCTTCAGTGTATGTGGCTGATGCCGGAACCACTGTGCTACGGGTGCCAAGCCTTATTTACTATTTTCCTTTAAAGAAACAGCTTCGGGGTGGCGCCTGTGGCTCAGTGGGTAGGGCACTGGCCCCATATGCCGAGGGTGGCCGAGTTTGAACCCGGCCCCAGCCAAACGGCAACAAAAAAATAGCTGGGGCATTGTGGTGGGTGCCTGTAGTCCCAGCTACTCGGGAAGCTGAGGCCAGAAAATCGCCTAAGCCCAGGAGTTGTAGGTTGCTGTGAGCTGTGACGCTAAGGCACTCTACCAAGGGCAATAAAGTGAGACTCTGTTCAACAACAACAACAAAAAAGACAGCAAATAGATTCTTCACTCCCCCCAATTTTCTCATGTCTCTTTGTAGTCCGTCCTTCTTATTCCTTCTTGCTCTGTCCTGAAACAGTTACTGACCTGCTTCCTGTTACTAGAGGTTTCTACAGTTTTATGCAAGTGAGTAATAGAGCATGTTTTCCTTTTTGTCTTGTTTCTTTTACTCAGTGTAATTATTATTATTATTTTTCAACTTCTGATTAATGTGAGGGTACAAACGATTAGGTTACAAAGTTTGCTTTTGTTAGATAGAGTCCTTGTAGTTGTGTCCTGCACCCAGGAAGTCAATGTAATTCAGTGGTTCTCAACCTTCCTAATGCTGTGGCCCTTTAATACAGTTCCTGTGGGTTGTGACCCACGCTGAATTATTTTGAGATTTACTTATGTTGTATATCAATGATGCATTTCCTCTTATTTCTGAATAGTATTTTCTTGTTGAATATACTGCAATTTGTTTATCCATTCTGTGTTAATGGACATTTGAATTGTTTCTAGATTTTGGTAAATACAAATAAAGCTGTGGTGAACATTTGTCTATAAATCTTTGCATGGCCATATGTTTCCTTTTCTCTTGGGCAAATACCTAGGAGTGGAATGGCTACATTACATGCTAGGTATGTATTTAACTTTTAAAATAACTGCCAACCTAAAAAAAACAAACAACCCCCCCAAAACTGCCAACCTGTTGCTGCCACCCAGGACCCCCCCTCCATCAATGACACAGGTAGCACTGCAGATGGAATGATTGATGGCTGAAGCTTGCTCTGGCATTCAGCGGCTGAAGCTCACTCAGGCATTGCAGCAAATTTATTTCTTCAACCTGAAGAAAGGCTTATATAGGCATGTAACATAATCAACAAACACATGACTGAATCTTATGACTTAATCAATGAACATATAACTTAAACCTGGCCTCAGGCCTTTTACTACCTGGTACTTACAAGTTTATAGATAAATTGGATTAACTGATAACCATTTAACATTATGTAAAACTATTCTTATGGGCTACAGTTTAACTTGTTTAACTGATAACTACTTTACTAAAGTTATTCTTATGCTAAGTAATCACAAAACAAGATTTTGGGGAAAATAAGCGGTTTAAATGCTTAATCCTTTAACCGCCCATTTGGAGGCAGTTAATCGTCTTAAGGAAGTAGACTGGAAAATCCCACCAGGATTTTTTCCTTTATTTATTTATTTACTTTTTGAAACAGAGTCTCAAGCTGTCACCCTGGACAGAGTGTCAGACTTTACAAGGGCGCAGGTGACTGTGCCCCTACACAACTTGTTTTCCAAAGTAATTGCACTATTTCATATTCCCACTGGCAGTGTATGTTTCAGTTCCACATTACCATCAGCCCTTGGTGTGGTCAATCTTTTTAATTTTATCCACTTTTTTTTTTTTTGGTAAAGACGGAGTCTCACTTTATTGCCCTCCGTAGAGTGCTGTGGCGTCACACAGCTCACAGCAACCTCCAACTCCTGGGCTCAGGCAATTCTCTTGCCTTAGCCTCCCGAGTAGCTGGGACTAGGTACCCACCACGACACCTGGCTATTTTTCTGTTTTGTGTAGTTCAGCCAAGGCCAGGTTTGAACCCACCACCTTCAGTGTATGGGCTCACAGCAACCTCCAACCTCCAGCTACTTGGGAGGCTGAGGCCAGAGAATCGCTTGAACCCAGGAGTTGAAGGTTGCTGTGAAATGTGATGCCAGGGCACTCTACCCAGGGTGACAGCTTGAGGCTCTGTCTCAAAAAAAAAAAGAAAAAGAAAAGGAAGATGTATGGAGTATTTCCAAGGAACCTGAAGAGATGAGTAAAACTGAGGGACAGTTAGGAGATTGCTAGAGAAAATCTGTAGTAGAAGGGTTTAAGTCCCCCCAGAAGGGCAATTTTCTTTTATTTTTTTTTTTGAGACAGAGCCTCAAGCTGTTGCCCTGGGTAGAGTGTCATGGCATCACAGCTCACAGCACCCTCCAACTCCTGGGCTGAAGCGATTCTCCTGCCTTCACCTCCCAAGTAGCTTGGACTACAGGCGCCTGCCACAACCCCCCGGCCATTTTTTTAGTTGCAGCCATCATTGTTGTTTGGTGGGCCCTGGCTGGATTTGAACCTGCCAGCTCAGGTGTATATGACTGGCACCTTAGCTGCTTTAGCCACAGGTGCTGAGCCCAGAAGAGTAATTTTCAAACAGAGACCATGAGCCATGAGAAAAGTTCCACTCCAGAGAATGGCCAGAAGTGCATTGTTGCCGGGGAAAACTGCCCACAGACTCAGCTCCTTCCAAACACGTTAGAGTGTCTAGAGAGGCTGATCTCCATCAGATCATGTCATGTGTCAAGCATGTCCAACAAAATAAAGACATTAGTAACCTCCAGAGTTTCCATTTAGGAAAAAGAGCCTGTCAGAGAGATGTGTTTGTGCAAGTACCTAGACAATATTCTGTTCTTAGAATCAGAAGGTTAATCCAGAGAAATCCTTAAGTGTATGGAAATATGGAAGGAAAACCTTTCAGTCAGGGCGGAGCTGTCAGCCAGCACCAGGAAGTTTGTACTAGAGAGAAATGTGGTTGTAGTGAATGTGGAAAGGCTTTCAGTGGGCACACTGTGCTTAGAAAGCACCAGATAACTCACACTACTGAGAAACACTATGCCTGTGGGGAGTGTGGCAAGGCCTTCCATGCTCACTCCTAATTTGCTCAGCATTTTAAGGTTCATACTGGAGAAAAGCCCCATGAATGTAAGCAGTGTGGCTCAGCGCCTGTGGCTCAGCGGGCTAAGGCGCCAGCCACGTACACCTGAGCTGGCGGGTTCGAATCCAGCCTGGGCCTGCCAAACAACAATGACAGCTGCAACCAAAAAATGGCCAGGCGTTGTGGCAGGCGCCTGTGATCCCAGCTACTTGGGAGGCAGAGGCAAGAGACTCGCTTGAGCCCAGAAATTGGAGGTTGCTATGAGCTGTGATGCCACGGCACTCTATCCAGGGTGACAGCTTGAGGCTCTGTCTCAAAAAAAAAAAAAAAATGTAAGCAGTGTGGGAAAGTCTTCAGTACACGTTCATTTTATGCTCAACATGTAAAAATTCATATAGGACATGAGTGTAATCAGTGGGGAAAGCCTTCAGTCATGGCTTTAATCTTATTCACCATCAGAGAATTCACAGTGGAAATAAGCTTTACATGTGTGGGCAAGGCTTTTCACGGCTGAAAGCCTTCAGCAGACAGTCCCACCTTGTCCAGCACCAGAAAATTCATTCTGGAGAGAAAGCTTACAGCTGTAGCGAGTGTGGCAAAGCCTTCAGTGCACGATTATCTCTCATTTAACATCAGAGAATTCATACGAGAGAAAAACCCTACGTGTGTAATGAATGTGGAAAATTCTTTAGTGGGAACTGAACTCTTGTTGTCCATCAGAGAATTTGCACTGGAGAGAAACCATATAGGTGTGATGAATGTAGCAAATCCTTCAGTCAGTGCTCACAAGTTATGCAACACAAGAGGATTCACACTGGAGAGAAGTCTTACATCTGCCGTGAGTGTGGGAGGTCCTTCAGCACACTCCTGTCCCTGGTCCAGCACCAGAGGATTCACACTGGAGAGAAACCTTACAGATGTAGTGAGTGTGGGAAAACCTTCGGTCAAAAGGGATATCTGATTCAGCATCAGCGAATTGGAAACCTTAGGAATGCAACGAGTGTGGAACGGCATTCAGCCAGGGTCTTAATCTTATTCACCACCAGAGAACACACAATGGAGAGAAGCCCTGTGAATGTAACGAATGTGTGCTTTCTTCCCTCATGCAGCATCAGAGAGTAGATAATGGAGAGAAACCCTATGAGTGTTACAGATGTCAGAAGGCCTTCAGCCAGGGTTCACACCTTATTCAGCATCAGAGGAGTCATACTGGAGAGAAACCCTATGAGTGTAACGAGTGTGGGAAAACCTTTGGGCAGATATCCACCCTAATTAAGCATGAGACAACACACAATGGAGAGACTACGAGTGCAGTGACTGTGGGAAGGCCTTCAACCAGAGTGCA
Source organism: Arctocebus calabarensis (assembly GCA_963573935.1). Taxonomy (NCBI): domain Eukaryota; kingdom Metazoa; phylum Chordata; class Mammalia; order Primates; family Lorisidae; genus Arctocebus; species Arctocebus calabarensis. The sequence goes on along the minus strand of CAUYON010025174.1, from coordinate 12,244 downwards.
CGCCTTATCTGCCACTGAGGAATTCATACTGGAGGAAAGTCCTGAGTGCAGTGACCAAGGGAAGACCTTCAATATTCACTCCTCTCTCACTCAGCATCACAAAATTCACACTGGTGAGAGACCTTAAAGTACAGTGAGTGTGGAAAGGCCTTTAGGCAGCATTCACAGTGTATTCAGCACCAGAGAGTTCACACTGGAGAGAAACCCTACATGTGCAATGAATATGAGAAATCCTTCAGTGCATGTTTATCCCTTATCCAACACCAGAGGATTTACACTGGAGAGAAACCCTATGCATGTGCTGAATGTGGGAAATCTTTCCGGCAAAACTCTAACCTTACTTGACACCAAAGACTTCACAGTGGAGGCTTGGCACCCGTAGCTCAAGTGGCTAAGGTGCCAGCCACATAACACCAGAATTGATGGGTTCGAATCTAGCCCGGGCCAGCCAGAAAACAATAGTGATAACTAAAACCAAAAAAATAGCCAGGTATTGTGTGTGCCTGTAGTCCCAGCTACTTGGGCGGGTGAGGCAAGAGTATTGCTTAAGCCCAGGAGTTGGAGGTTGCTACGAGCTGTGATACCATGGCACTCTACTGAGGGTGACAGCTTGAGGTTCTAAGGAAAAAAAAGGAATTCACAGTGGAGAGAGGTCTCCCACATGCAACCAATGTGGAGAGACCTTCAGCCAAAGAGTGGTTCTTACTAGTCATGGGAGCATCCACATGCCTCATATGACAGTGGAAGCCTGTAAACATTGTAGGTGTGGGGAGTGCTCCAGCACCCAGCCAGCCTCCACTCAGTGTCTTGCAGCTAACAGTGGAGAGTGGCTGATTTGTTGATAAATTCTTCAATATCTTATGAGTCATGGTGAGAAAGCAGTCAGTTTATGGTTTTCATTTATAGATTCAGCTCTTGGCAGATTTAACTCTCCCAGTGAGCTGCTAACTGAAGGAGCTGCTGACACACACAGCAGCCATCCCATGGTTGCCTGCCCCCTTCAGAGTCAGTACATAGCCTCTGCTTGACTAAGTCAGGCACATTAAATGCAAATATAATTAATTTATTTTACAGTACCATATATGAAGTGCAGTTAGGTATTTTGTTTGACCACTTGCTTTTCTTTTTTTTCCTCTTTTTTTTTTTTTTTTTTAAGACAGAGCCTCAAGCTGTCACCCTGGATAGAGTGCCATGGCATCACAGCTCACAGCAACCTCCAATTCCTGGGCTCAAGCGAGTCCTCTGCCTCCGCCTCTCAAGTAGCTGGGATTACAGGCGCCCGCCACAATGCCCGGCCATTTTTTTGGTTGCAGCCGTCTTTCTTGGTTTGGCGGGCCCAGGCTGGATTCGAACCCGCCAGCTCAGGTGTACGTGGCTGGTGCCTTGGCCTGCTGAGCCACAGGCGCCGAGCCTCCCCTGCCATTTTCATCTGGGTAGCAAGGAAAGCAGGAAGCATGAGTCTTTGGAGAGGGACAGCCTGGGTTTTCAACCTTGTTCCAACTCCTTGGCCTGTGTTCTTGTTTTTTTTTTTTTGAGACAGAGCCTCAAGCTGTCACCCTGGGTAGAGTGCTGTGGCATCACAGCTCACAGCAACCTCCAACTCTGGGGCTCAAGCGAGTCTCCTGCCTCTGCCTCCCAAGTAGCTGGGACCACAGGCGCCCGCCACAACACCCGGCCATTTTTGTTTGGGTTGCAGCCGTCATTGTTGGTTGGCGGGCCCAGGCTGGATTTGAACCCGCCAGCTCAGGTGTACATGGCTGGCGCCTTAGCCCACTGAGCCACAGGTGCCGAGCCATTTTCTTTTCTTTTTTCTTTTTTTTTTTCCAGTGGTAAGACAGAATTTATTTACAGAAAAGAATACAGAAAACACTAAAGCTCCTGGTAGAGAGAGAGAACTCAAGTGGGAAGAGAAAAGATCTCTCCATTTCTCTCTCGGTCTTTCCCCATCTCCTCCTTTAGGCTTTTAGTCTCGGGGTCTATATAAGTGTATGGGTTCCTTGGCCAGGAAACAAATGATCACAGTCCCTTCAAGGTGAATAAATGTATCAATGAATGTTCTTGTTTTTAAAAAGAGGATATAATATCTCTCATATTACCAGGAGATTTATGTATGACAACCTATGTAATATGGTGTTGCAAACTATATGATAATTACTTCACAAATACCACTTTCTCTTCTTAAAAGAGAGCCAGTAAAGTTGATTTGTGGATTCATTCCATCAACAAACAAATGTAATGAGTACCTGTTCTGGGTATGGTTCTAAGTACTTGGAGTATAGTAACAAGTAAAGCAGACAATCTCTGCCCTCGTGAAGCATACCTTCTAGTGAGTGTGTGTGAGATAATGCGCTAATAAATGTCTGGTGGTAGTGAACAAATAGAGCAGAGAAAGAATTAGAGAGGCCAGTTATGGCACAGAATGAGTAAGGTGTCTCTTTCGGCCCATAGTAGCTAAAGAAACACATCTCAGAATTTGGTAGGAAGCTCTAGGGCCTGTATCCCGGGCTCTGCAGTCTGGGGTGCTGTGTGTTGGGGAGGACTGTTTCCCCTCAACATTCCAGGCCCTACTCGGGTGTGAGGACTGACCCATTTGGTGTGGAGCTGGCACAGCAGTGAACCAGTCAGCCATGAAGTAATATTATACTTCTCATGTCACTTATTCCCCAAGTCCTCACACCTCCACTTACCCTCTTGGGAGACTAGCCCTTGAGAAGGGGTTGGGGGATCTGGTTTCCAGGTTGTGGGTCAGACGCTATTCTATTATAGGACTGCAAGCCTATAATAGGCAAGCTCCAAGGATGACTCATCTGGGTCCCTGTACTGGGAGGAGATGGTGTGTGAGGGACTCCAGGCTGCCCAGACCCCCAGTTACCATAGTGGCAGAGGGCTGAGACATTCCATTATTAAGAATTGGCTCATAAGACTTGGCTCATGTGGAAACTAAGAAGTCCCATGATCTGCCATTTGCAAGCTGGAGGCCCGGAAAGCCAGGGTGTAGTTCCAATCCAAAACTGCAGGCCTGAGAGCAAAGGGTGCCAGTAAGGTGTAAGTCCTGGTCTGAGCCCAAAAGCCTGAGTAGTAGGAAGACACGGAACTAGGAGCACCGATGTCTTGAGAGTGTGAGAAGATGGATGTCCCAGCTTAAGCAGAGAGGTCAAATCAGCTCTTCTTCCCACTTTTTGTTCTCAGATCCTCAAAAGATTGGGTGAGGCTGGTCTGCATTGCTGAAGGAGGTATTTTCTTTACTCAGCCTATGCTGAGTCTCAAATGCTAATCTCATCCACAAACACCCTCACAGTCACACCTAGAAATGTTTCACCAACTTTCTTGGGTATCCCTTAGCCCAATCAAATTTACAGATAAAATTAACCATCACATGTCTCAAGCAAGTCTGAAACCAAGAAAGGAAAATTCCATTAGATTTTAAGACTCAATAATAATCTTCTGTGACTCTGTTTTGTGTCCTATAGGCACAATGGGGGTGGCAGTTCCACCCTCTTGTGCCCACTGGAGCAGTGGCCCCAACCCCACCGTGAGGAGAATCCTTGGGTACTGGCCTGCTGAAACAGAGAAGAAAGCTTTCCCATTTCCCAGACTGCCCTCAGGGGGCAGTGGCTGCCCTGCTGACCTCTAAATTGTCTCTGTTAGGGTTTTGATCCCATCGAAGGGGCTCTATCATATTTACCACATCTAAACCATCTCCAAAGACCATCTCATTGGAGATTAGGTTTTGTTGACCTGAAACACGGGTGTCAACTTTTCGGCTTCTTTGTGCTACATTGAAAGAAGAGTTGTCTTGGCCCACACATGAAATACACAAACACTAATGAAAGATCATGAGGAAAATAAAAGGTCCATGCATAATTTTTATAGTATCTGTCACCACAGATGAGCAAAAAATCCCAATTATGCAGTAGCCCAGTCAGTTGTTTTAGGTTCCTTGTTTTTGATCACTAATATAGAAAATGTATGTATTTAAGTAATAAAATATCTTTTATTATAAAAGTAAAAGTGAGGGCCAGGAGAGGTGGCTCATGCCTGTAATCCTAGCACTCTGGGAGGCCAAAATTGGTGGATTGCCCTGAGCTCACAGGTCCAGCCTGAGCCAGAGCTCGCACACAGAGCTCTAAAAATAGCCCGGTGTTGTTGCAGGTACCTGTAGTGCCAGCTACTTGGGAGGCTTAGGAAAGAGAATCACTGGAGCCCAAGAGTTTGAGGTTGCTGTGAGCTATAATTGGGGGCAACAAGTGAGACTCTTTCTCAAAAAGAAAAAAAAAATTAAGAATGGGCAACACAAAACTAGTGGGATACGTGAATATTGCATGTGTAGTTGAGAAACTAACACATCAATGGAAGTTCAGTGGTAGAAACCCTGTTCACTCTCAGCTCTCAAGGTGCTCCTCAGATATTTTTGTTCTAATTTTACTCTGAATATGCTTCATTTATGAAAATAGTTGCTCACAAATGTAGGTCCTGCCAAAAAAGTGATGACTCGAATAAGGTGTGATTGTGAAGAGAGGGATATTTGTCTCTGGGAAGATAGTGATAGGTGTGATAGGTGTTAGAAGGCTTTAAACTGGGCTCAGCGCCCATAGCACAGTGGTTACGGTGCCAGCCACATACACCAAGGGAGCCGCGTTTGAACCCGGCCCAGGCCATCTAAAACAACAATGATAACTGCAACAAAAAATAGCTGGGTGTTGTGGTGGGCGCCTGTAGTCCAAGAGTTTGACGTTGTTGTGAGCTGTGATGCCACAGCACTCTACCGAGGTCAACATAGTAAGACTCTGTCTCAAAAAAGAAAAGGGCTCGGCACCTATGGCTCAACGGGCTAAGGCGTCAGCCACGTACACCTGAGCTGGTGGGTTTGAATCCAGCCTGGGCCCGCCAAACAACAATGACAGCTGCAACCAAAAAATGGCCATGCGTTGTGGTGGGTGCCTGTAGTCCCAGCTACTTGGGAGGCCAAGGTGGGAGACTCGCTTGGGCCCAGGAATTGGTGGTTGCTGTGAGCTGTGATGCCACGGCACTCTATCCAGGGTGATAGCTTGAGGCTCTGTCTCAAAAAAAAAAAAAAAAAAAAAAAAGGCTTTAAACTGGGCATAGGAAATAGCACTGAGAAGAACGCAGAGGAATTTCTTTACAGCAACTTGTGCAGCCATCGGTCACTGGCTGCTGCTGGGCCGGGCAATGCTACTTGCGGTCATGAATTCATTCTTCATTTCCCAAGACCAAGAACCCGACCAGGAGGAAGAAAATACAGTATCAATAGGACCTATAAAATGCAGTAAAGAGACATGATCAATTTTTTTTCTTTTTTTTGTAGCGATGGTTTCACTTTATTGTCCTCGGTAGAGCGCCGTGACGTCACACAGCTCACAGCAACCTCCAACTCCTGGGCTTAGGCGATTCTCTTGCCTCAGCCTCCCGAGTAGCTGGGATTACAGGCGCCTGCCACAACGCCTGGCTATTTTTTTGTTGCAGTTGTCATTGTTGTTTAGCTGGCCTGGGCTGGATTTGAACCAGCCAGCCTCGGTGTCTGTGGCTGGCGCCCTACCCACTGAGCTATGGGTGCTGCCAACTTGCCGAAATTTTGATTGGAATTTTGTTAAATCTATAGATCAGGTTGGCAAGAATCGACAGGTACATGGAATATGTTGCCAAATTTTGAAATCTTTGGTTTCTTTCATCAGAGTTTTGTAATTTTCTTCATGTAGATCCATTATATACTGTTACATTTACACCTAAATTTTTGTTTCTGGTGCTAATATAAATGGTACTGTGTTTTTTATTTCAAATTCCAATTGTTCATTGGTATATAAGAAACCATTTGACTTTAGTATATTAAACTTGCATCTGGCAACTTTGCTATAAAAAGATTGCTTTCAGTAGTTTTGTTGTTGTTGGGATTCTTTGTGATTTTCTACACAGTCGTGGCATCTGTCAACAAAGATAGTTTTATTATTTGCTTTCCAATCTGTTCTGGTTTTATTACATTAGCTAGGACTTCCAATACAGTGAGTGTTGAACTGTAGTGGTGGGAGTGGATATCCTTGCTTTGTTCCTAATCTTAGCAGAAAATCATCAAGCTTCTCAGCATTAGGTATGTTAGCTGTGGGTCTTCTGCAGGTGTTCCAGGTAGGTAATGGGATAGGACTCGCCTCTCCCGGTCTCAGACCCTACATTGTCCCGCCACCTCAACTGACCCATTCATCACACAAAAACAGAGTAATCTGTAAAATACACATCTCAGTAAGATCCTGTCACCTTTCCGGTTTACATGACTTCCCATAGCAATTAGAATGAAAGCAAACCCGTGACCTGGTCCCTGTGAGAAGACCTCACCTAGGCTCGCTCTAGCCACACGCCGGCCTGCTCCGCCAGCCTCGGTTAGCTGACCTCTGCGGCGCAGCGGGCCAGACTCTGTTGCCACGGGATGCGTCAGGTCACAAGCCGGAGGCCTCTTCCTTCGCTCGCAGGGGGCATTGGTGACCACTCTCCTGACGCTTCCCGCACAGCCGCTCTGTGCGACGCGTGTTACGTTTTGTTTACTGGCCTTCCTTTCCCACTAGATAGACACACCCTTGCTTAGAACTTTGTCCTTTCTACCGCAGCTGAGGGTGCAGGTCTCCACTCCGCAAGCATTAGTGCGCGGGTCCTCCCGTCATGCTCTGCGGCCTCTTCCTGGAGCCCTTCAGGCCCCGCCCAACCCCGCGCCGGGCGGAACTCTTGTGCCCGGCGGAACTTTCGCGCGCCGCAGATGCCTTTCTGGAGGAGGGAATTTGGCATCGGACCCGAGGCCCTACGTAGTGTTTGGTGGCGATCGCGGCGTATGGCGGTGAGCTGTGTGGCGGATGCCCGCGGGCGGGACTTTGGGCTGTTGGCAGCTCCTGGTGACTTTAGTATTGGCCCCTTTCTCCAGGCTCTAGGTCATTCTGCTTGGGAGGCTCCGGCGGCCCCAGGCCCAGGTACCGCCCGCGCGCCCTGCAGACCCCGGGTCTCCGGCCCGGCGCCCGGCTCCCAGAATCCTCCCGCCGTCTGTCTCCGCTCAGGGCGACGCACAAGCAGTGACGCCTCCTGCGCCGCGCACCCGGTAGGCGGTGAAGGTGATACATCCTTGAAGAAGCAAAAGAAGAAGAAGAAAACCTGGAACAGGGCCTCTGTCGCGAATGGAGGCAGGAAGACCTCAGAAAAGACTGTCCCGGAGGAAGTCCCCCTGAGCGCTGAGGCCCAGGCAAGGGCGAGCTTTAGTTGGGAAGAGTGGAATTCCCGGGTACAATCTGGGTGCGAGTCCACGGGCTGGTGGAATCTGTGGTGTTAAGGCGGGGAGGAGGATGGGATCCAAGTTTGAGTCCTTGGGAGATGGGGCTAGGGATTGTGGGCTCCCGTGTTCTTTCACAGCCACTTCCCAATCTATCACAGACGAAGCAGTTGGCTCAGGAACTGGCCTGGTGTGTGGAGCAGCTAGAATTGGGCCTCAAGACTCAGAAACCCACCCCGAAACAGAGTAAGGGGCCCTTGTGTAGAGATGGGGGATGTGGACGGTACAGTGCCATGGTTTGCAGGTGCTGTCAGGGGATGGAGTAGTTGCCTTTATGGCAGGATGATAGGGAGTGAGTGTAGAGGTCACTAGTCTTTTATTTTTATCTCCAGAAGAGCAGGCCATTGGGGCCATCCGAACTCTATGCAGCAAAAGAACCCCCCTGCCCCGGAAGAGGCAGTTGATGCACTCCTTGTTTGGGGACTATAGGGCTCAGATGGAAGCAGAGTGGCATGAGGCCCTGCGGTCTCTCAGGTCTGGTGAGTATTTGGGAACCTGTTGATTTAGGAGGGCCTAGTTCAAGGGGGTAAGGGGGCAACATCTAGGGAACAAAAGCAAGAAGGCCTAGCAGCGGCATCTAACCTGAGCCCTGCAGGCCACCTGTGGATTATGTGAGGACTTTTGCTTATTAGTGGTGGCAGATATTATAAAAATTATGCGCGGATCTTCTTTTTTTTTTCTCATAAGCTCACATATTGTCTGTGTATTCAATGTGTGGCCCAAGACGACAATTATTTTTCCACTGTTTGTGCCTTGGCTTTCTCTGCTGGCCATTAATCCAGATCCCATAGCAGTACGAGCACATTTCTTAGAGCCAGATGACCTGGGTTCAAATCCTGGATCAACAGCTTAGTAGCATTATCACCTTTGGCAAGTTATAAATCTCTGTGTGATTGTAAATGAGGGATAATAATATCTACCTTAAAATTTTGATAAAGCAGGTATTTTGTGCAAAGGGGTTACATTTGTATGGGCATTGTCCAGGTAATGGTAGCTGTTTTTATTCAATTCTGGCACCATCTCCTTCCCTCTCCCTGACAGCTGCTCATTCCGCCCAGGTGCATCCTGTAGATGAAGCCACCAGAAAGAAGAGTGGAAGGGTCTGCAGGCCTCGCCCTGCAGTGAGAATCCAGCCTACTGTGGACACTCCTCATGAAGAGTTTAAGTTCAGTTTCTTTTAGACTTCAGTCTTGGCACAGTTCTCCTCCTGAAGGATAGTGTGAGATTTGTCTTGAGTGTGGAACTTTTGTAGGAATTCTCTCTTGACAGATGTGAGGCTGTTCTGTACCTGTTTGGTCTGAGATACTGGTTAGGTATGGGAGTGTTAGATAGGCACAAGACCCCCTTTGTAGGATTTCTGATGAAATGCTCCTCCTGCCAGGAGAGCAGTACATTCAGAAAATATTCTACAATATATTGAAGTGCATGTTTAGTGTGTTATAGAAAGGGTATTATATTCAGTCTTTAGGTTGGTAACAAGGTTTAGTGGGGAAAGTACATAATTGTATATTGCTCACTTTTGAAAGGATTCCCCATAAAATGGGTTAGTGCTTCATGCTGTTATGCTATATTGCTCTAATATATATTTCTCTCTTTTTTTTTTTTTTTTTTTTTTTTTATAAAAGTGGATAATGAGTGAAAGATGCACTGTTTGTGTTAAAGGATGTACAGTTTAGGGAGGAGTCTGGCACTGCTGGTCTAGTTTCCCAGAGCTTGGTCCTTTGTCTGTGTTGCCTTTTTTATTATTTTTAAAGAGACAGTCTCACTTTATCGCTCTCTGTAGAGTGCCTTCGTGTCACAGCTCACAGCAACCTCCAACTCTTGGGCTTAGGCAATTCTCTTGCCTCAGCCTCATGAAGAACTGGGACTACAGGTGCCCACTGGAACACCCAGCTATTTTTTTGTTGCAGTTTGGCTGGGGCCAGGATCAAATCTACCACCCTCGGTATATGGGGCTGGCGCCCTACCTACTAAGCCACAGGCACTGCCAAGAAGTTTCCTTTTTTTTTTTTTTATTTTTAGCTGGCCCAGGCTGGGTTCAAACCCACTGCCCTTGGTGTATGAGGCTGACGCCCTAAACACTGTGCTATGGGAGCCGAGCCAGTTTTTTTGTTGCCTTTGTTCCTGAGGAGATGTTTTTCTCAGTTAACCATTGTAGATTTCCATCAGACTACTTTCTGTCCTTGGGAACAGGGAGCCTCTTGCTCTGGATTGTGTCTTAGCAGACCTCCTGTCTAAATGTTGGTGGCTCCAGGCATCAGTCTTAGGAGTTGGGATCTTCAGGTGACCTGATACTCCTCGGCAACTTGGTTTTTACTGTTGTCTTCCAAACTTGTGTTCCAGAGTAGATAGATACTTGGAGCCCAACTGCCATCTCCACATTGATGTTTCATAGGTTTTTCAAACTTAATGTGTTCAAAACACCTGATGAGGCTCCAAATCTCCCTTTGTTTTCTGCTTTTGGTGAATGGTATTACTGCCCATCTACTTGATTAGTTTACAGTCTGTATCACCTGTATTGCCTCCTTTCTCCAACACTGTATGTCTGATACTTCAGCTAGTATGTCAGCTCTGTGTTCCAAATAAATCTCAAATCTTTCCTATATTCATTATCTTTGCTCTTCATTCTGGTTCTGCCCTCTCTTACTTGCCTGCTGTGCTAACGTTCTAACATTAGTCTTCATTACTGTCTGTACCACACTTCATGGATGTTGGATAACATTCTCCTGATGCAGTGACGTCCCTTTGCCCAGGATACAATATGAAGGCTGATGGGAAGGCTCTACACAGGCTTGCACATGTCTGTACACCTCTCCTAAAATAACCAGACTCTTATCTTGCTTTAAGTCTTAAAACTTGCTGTCCCTTTTAGTCAAATTGCTTTTTTTCTATATATTAGCATAACTGGCTTCTGGGAAGGTAACTCTGCCCTGTCATTCATCAGGTCAAGGTAACAGGTTCAGATAAAACAGGAAACAGTTTTTCTATCCTTTTTTTTTTTCTTTTCCTGAGAGAGAGTCTCACTATGTCCCCCTTAGTAGAGAGCTATGGTGTCATAGCTCACAGCAACCTTAAACTCTTGGTTTTAAGTAATTTTCTTACCTCAGCCTTCCAAGTAGCTGGGACTACAGGCACCTGCCACAACACTTGGCTATATATATATATAAAATATTTTTTTTTTTTTTTTGCGACAGGGCCTCAAGCTGTCACCCTGGATAGAGTGCTGTGGCATCATAGCTCACAGCAACCTCCAATTCCTGGATTCAGGGAAGTCTCTTGCCTCTGCCTTCCAAGTAGCTGGGACTACAGGCACCTGCCACAATGCCTGGCCATTTTTTGGTTGTGGACGTCATTGTTGTTTGGCAGGCCTGGGCTGAATTCGAACCTGCCAGCTCAGGTGTATGTGGCTGGCGCCTTAGCCCGTTAAGCTACAGGCGCTGAGCCTGGCTATTTTTTTTGTTGTAGTTATTGTTTGGTAGGCCTGGGCTGAGTACAACAGCTCTGGTGTATGTGACTAGAGCCCTAGCAGCTGGAGCGACAAGCGCCGAGCCGGGAAGCAATTTTTCTCTCTTGGTCACTGTACAGATGTGAAGTGTCATAATGGCCTCTTTGAGTGTCTTTGACTTCATATTGAGAATCCATGTTTATTAGAATCTTAAGCACTTTGCTATTAGACATCCATAGGATGGATGAACTTGAGAAGATTCTTTGATTTACAACTCAGTTGCAGGGTGGCACCTAATGGCTCAAAAGGAGTAGGGCGTTGGCCCCATATACCGGAGGTGGTGGGTTCAAACCTGGCCCTGGGACAAAAACTGCAAAAAAAAAAAAAAAAAAAAAAAGTAAATACAACTCAGTTGCAGAGTTTCTAATAAGTGGCCTTGGGACACTGTTTCCAACCTATCTGTGTGATTTCCAAGGAAATAGAAGTTCACTTCACAGTTTGGACTTGATCTTTTTTTTTTTTTTTTTTGAGACAGAGCCTCAAGCTGTCATCCTGGATAGAGTATGGTGGCATTACAGCTCACAGCAACCTCCATTTCCTGGGCTCAAGTGAGTCTCCTGCCTGTGCCTCCCAAGTAGCTGGGGTACAGGTGCCAACCACAACTCCCGGCCATTTTTTTTTTTTTTTGGTTGCAGCCACCAGTTTTGTTTGGTGGGCCTGGGTTGGATTCCAATCCGCCAGCTCAGGTGTACGCGGCTGGTGCCTTAGCCCGTTGAGCCACAGGCGCTAAGCCTGGACTTGATCTTGATCTGTGGCTACTATAAATAGTTACTATAAAGCTGTAGCTCTGTCTTGCTATGTGGCCATCAAAATACTTGCATTTAGATTTCACCTAAATATCCTTTTACTAAACCCTATAATAACACCATTTCTCTGGAGATGTCTCATAAATCTAATGGAAATTCTCCCCTGTCAGAGTAGGCTGATAAATTGTTGGACTACAGGTTTGTCCTTTCGGGACATGGGCCTTTTTTGGGGGACAGAATCTCCCTCTGTCACCCTGGGTAGAGTGTTGTGGCATCACAGCTCACAGCAACCTCAAACTCCTGGGCGCAAGCCATCTTATTTATTTTTTTTGGTAGAGACAGAGTCTCAGTTTATCGCCCTTGGTAGAGTGCTATGGTGTCACAATTCACAGCAACCTGAAACTCTTGGGCTTAAGTGATTCTCTTACCTCAGCCTCCCTACTAGCTGTGAATATAGGTGCCCCCTGCAATATGGGGCTACTTTTTGGTTGTAGTTGTCATTGTTATTTAGCAGGCCCAAGGTTAGGGTTGGGGTCGGGGTTGGGGTTAGGGTTTAGGGTTAGGGTTAGGGGTTAGGGTTGGGGTTAGGGTTTTAGGGTTAGGGTTAGGGTGTTAGGGTTAGGGTCTAGGGTTAGGGTTAGGGGTTGGGGTTAGGGTTTAGGGGTTAGGGTC